>OVAX01003944.1:0-13604 GCA_900406405.1 Lepidium africanum | reverse complement strand
CTTCCCCCCAAAAAAAAAAAAAAAAAAAAAAAAGAGAAAGGAACCAGATAGTAGGTTTAATAAAAGACCAAGAAGAATGGATTAAAAAAGAAGCAGACATAACATAGAAAGCATCTAAATATCTTGAAAAATTATTTACTGCATCAGAATCTGAGAAAATGGGTGAAATCCTAGATGCGATCGATTACTCTGTATCATAACAAGCTAGCCGTATGTTAATGGTGTCATTTCTTTGTTGTTTCTCATGATTAAATATTAAAATTCTGAATGATCTTATTTTGTTATCTAAGAATCCATACATATGTGAGTACTTCGATATATAGAGATTTGAGCAATTATACATTTTAGTATGGAAAATTTTTAACCAAAAAGTTGGTCAAAAGAACAAAATTTTCTGACATTAATATTGGTCAAAACTAAAAAATTCTTCATCAAAAAATATATGGTAAAAGAGAATTAGTCAAAACTTCGTTGGAACTTGGAGATGACCAAACAAAATTATCTAGCATTTTGACCCAAAAAAAGTAGTAAATAATTTTTGCAATAAAGGTATGTCCAAATTGGTCATGCTGGAAATTTAATAACCAAATATTTTCTTCTAAAAATTAGTCAGAACCTTACTCTATTTGTTTGATTTTACTTATGGTTTATGAACTTTTTATTTTTAAGATTTTTATACAAAGATTGTTTTTAGTGTTTTTTGACCATTAAATTCTACAGATTGATTCGTAAGTGGTTAAACTATTTTAGAATTTATAATAAAATATACTTTGTGTAGATAATATACAAATTTACATAATTTTTTAAATTGTGTGAAAAAACGAAAAAAATTAAATATAATGTATCAGAGGAAGTATTTGACATAACATAGTTAGCAGTAGTAGTTTGACCATATTTTAACACTTATTAAATTTTAAAAAGTTAAATAACAAATTGTTTTTAAAATGAAATATCAACTTAATATTCAATTTCATAGAAAATAATAATAATAGTAATAACAATAATAATAATAATAATAATAATAATAAAGACTAGAAGAACAAAATACAAATTAAAACACACATATGAACATAAACCCCAAAATAAACAAGAATTAAAAGGATGGAAATGGAATTGTCTATGAGTATAAAACTTATTATTTTATAATTATTGTAAAACCAAAAAAAGTAACATAATAAATTAGATGTGAATTTGTTTTGATTATATATAGAAGAGGAGCAAAGCGATATTTACAATAGAAAACCAAATACAAAAAAAGTAAACAAAAACAATGAGTTCATCGTCACTTTTATTAGAGGTAATCACATATGTTCTTATATCATTCTTTCTTCATGGTGTTGTGTTATGCGACCATAAACAAGTGATCATGATCAATGATATAGGTCCAAACATCAATCTAGGCGTGCACTGTAAATCAAAACATGATGATCTTGGATCTCATACTATGGCTTATGAACAACAATATGAATTTCGTGTTAAAATTAATTTCTGGTATACAACTTTATATTTTTGTCACTTTATATGGGGAAACCAGTCGAAATGGTTTAATATTCTTGATGCCAAGAGAGAACCTTACGAATGTGATCACCATCCATGTGTTTGGAAAATAAGATCTAATGGTCCCTGTAAAGAAACTGAAACCGGTGAAGAGATATGTTATCCTTGGAATAAATGATACTCTCTCTATAACATTTTATGTCATTCAAAATATTAAATTAAAATTAACAAATTTTTAAAAGTTCATAAAATCAGTTTACACTCATATACCCTTATTCCCAGAATATATATTTTAGGTCATTCATTTTCTTTCTCCATCTCAAAATTTTCTCCAGCCATTCTACATGTATGTTTTTTTTTTTTTTTGCAACAATCTTATATTATCAAAATAGTGTTAACAACCAAAGAAAATAATCAAAGTTTAGAAAAGTAATATCATGCTATACAAGTTTGTACTATGGATCAAAGTTAGTTATGTAGGAAAACAATATATAGTTACCTCGTGTAAGATTTTTATCACATTCTAACATATTACTTTAAATCATAAATGGTATAACTTAACATTTCCAAATGCTACAACAAGATGTATAATATACCTCTATTGGGCCAAACATTAAGCTCTGTACCATACCACATCATAAGCTTTCAACTTGAATTCAATTAGTAATTAGTCAATTCCTTCAGAAAAATATAGTCAATAATATATGATCAAAGGTAAATAACTTTTGGCAAAAAAATTTATGTCTAAAAATTATGTTCATGGTGAAAAATTCATAACAAAAAATATTTCTTTTAAAAGCGGTCAAAAAATTTCTTTTGCAAAATGTAGTCAACAATATTTGTTTGATCGGATTTTAAAATGAAAGATAAAAATAAGAGTAAGGGTTTAGAACGACAGAAAAAACAAGTTAAAACACATAAACACAAAATAAACAAGAGTTTAAAGCATGGAAGTGGCAAACACATGGGCAAATGACTCAAATACTCCTTATTGAGAAAAAGCTGACTCAAACACTGCTCTATTATTTACCTGATGTAATTAAATCTGTTGGTATTAGAAAATAAGGTGTTTTATCTTCTTGTCCTGGATAGTTGGAGAAATTTTTAGGATCCAACCTGTACTATCCGCCGGAGCCCATTATCCATACTAAGGATCCGAAATTGTTGGTTCACTTGATTAAAACTGGAAATTTGTTTAAACCAACCCATCAATAACCAAGCATAACTTTTTCCCCGAAATTAACCCTCATTGATTCTATTTATCTCATTTTCCCAGTTTCATCAGACTCTTTCACCTTCCTCCATTCTCCCTTTTTCTCTCTGCGAATTTTAACAAATTAACCATAATTCTTCATTCAATTTGTCTTATTCATCTAATTTGTTGTTGTGTATTCTTGTTTCTTCGAGGAATCAGAAGATGAGGAGTCAAAAGAATCATCATAAACCGTAAGTTACTTTATCCTAATTTTGAATGTCAAATAGTTGTACTAGTTGTACTTTTGAAAATAGATTTTTATGATTTTCGAACGGATGAATCTTCCGTTTTAAGGATTATAGATCTAGTTCTGTGATTGTTAGATTATTTAGTTTATGATATCGATTGTAAAAGGAATTATTCTGTGTTTTAGAGATGTGGAACGATTATGAAAAATGATATAATTAAAGTATACAAATTGGAACAATTCTAAATTTTTTTCAATTCACGTGTATAATTGGATTTTTGAGATATTGATTGATAAAAATAGGTATAGTGTTTATCATAGAATTTTTTTTGCGATTATGAGATTTGGATTGATTAAAACGTTTCTTATAGTCTTGCAACTGTGAAAGGAAAAGCAGTATATGTTGCTGATGCGGAAGAAGTAGAGATTCTAGATGAAAAAAACGAAGAAGAAGGTGTTGATGATGAGGTAGGTGTGAAGAATCTGCTAAGAACGAGGATGAACTTCAGATGAGAAAGAAGGAGATGAGCAAGAAAAGATGAAGAAGTATATCTAATGATACTTTTGTTGTAATCTCTATTTTAAAGTTGTAGAATTTTATTTTGGTATTGTAATTACTAATGTTACTAATGTTGCAATCTCTATGTCTTTGTGACATTTATATTAGAGTTTTTTAAAATAGACATTAAGAAAACAAATCATTTATTAAGAAACCATAAATCAAGTACATAGTTAAGAAGATTTGAGAGCGTAAGTGTAGAAAAACAGAGGGAGAATTCAAAAAACTTTGGGTTTAGAGGGAAAATTAAATTTTTTTGTAAAATGTATACTAAAATATTCGAATTTTTTGAAAATTGTTATACTAGTTTTATAGTTATGCACAAATACACATAGTTATACTTTGGCCATTTTCAAGAAATTATTAGTTTACTCTAATTTAAATTTATAAATAATAGTTTAACCAAAGATATTATGGTGTTTTACAACATTTATAAAGATTATACACATTAATTCCTTTCTTTACAAATTTTATACAAATTTGGTTCCATAATGAGATGTTATGCAACAAACTCCCATATTTTGTTGAGATATTCATGATAGATTTGTGAAACATGTAGTTGATTATATGAAAGCTTAAAACTTAAATTATTAACAACAGTTGATTAAGTATATGATAAATATGAAATCACAAATAATAATTTTCATGTCAATTACATTTGTGAATATGAATTTGTTATAACTATAACAAATATTCTCTCTTTGATTTCAATTAAACCAATTGAAATTTCTCCTTTTTATTTCAATTAAACCGATTGATTTTTTTTATTTCGATTAAACCGATTGAATTTTCTCTCTTTGATTTCAATTAAACCAATGGCTTCTTTAATTAATTTAAACCGATGAAATTTTTGATTAATATTAATGAAGTGATCTCTCTGTCACATTTTGGTTATGCTTCAATGAAGTGATCTTGGTTATGCTTCATGGTTTAATTGAAAATTAAATATCAATGAAGTGATGTCACATCTTGGTTATGCTTCAATGAAGTAATTCTTTGATTAATTCTTTGATTTCAAGGCATCTTGGTTATGCTTCACTTAAGTGATTTATCTGCAAGTCCACCAACTAAACTACTCAAGCTTTTGTTTTCATCAAGCTTTCGATTTCATTAACACAAATCACGGAACCAACAATGATGGAACCAACAATCACTAATTCGAAATCATAACCAGAATCAATTCAAGAAGGGAACCCATTAAATAACACTAATAATTTACCTCACCCTCTTGTATCTTGTTTTGAATCAACTCAAGATCGGTGTGAAGACGGAAGCTCTAGATGAAGTTAACTCAATATAAATCGAACCCATACAAGTCATCACCAGAATCAATTGAATAACACAATTAATGTACCTCACACTCTTCTATCATGTTTTCAATCAAATCACCCCACTCAATTCCCCTTTCAATCAATTTATTCTTCACCACAAATTGGACATCACACCAAATGGAACCTCGCCGTGAAGAAGGAAGCTAGCTGAAGATCGTCACTGGTAAACAAGAACAATCGTCGCTGAGAAACAAGAATAGTCGTAACTGTTTGGAAGAAATTTTGGTTTTGCGTCCATACAAGTCACATTAAATTTAGATGGTGTGAATTGATTGGTTTGATTCTGATTTTAATTGATTGGTAATTTGGTACACCAACCGAGATTTGGATCCAAATAATTTCTTTTTCATTTAATTAATTCAAAGGGTAAAAAATGACAAAATTTTGTAAAGAAGAGTAGAGGAGCATTTGAGTCAACAAGAGAGTAGCTTAGTCATTGTGCTCTCAACTAAGAGTATATGAGGTATTATTCCCAAACACATGCTTGGTTTTGTATTATATTATTAACAAAAAAATTAGGTTCAGCACCCCCATCCACTTTATAAATTGTGGTTTATGCCATATTTTTGGTACCTTGTGGTTTATGCCATTTATCACAAACAAAATAACAATTATACCCCTTACCAAACGATTTGTCATTCTTGTTAATTTCAAACTGATTTATTGTCTTCGAATTGTCTTATCCTTCCCAACTAAAACCAACGTTCTTATTCTTCAAAACTGTCATTATTACTCAAACTAAACATTTCTACAAACATACAATCTTCCTACAAACATTCTCTGTGAACAGACGAAGAAGAATCCAAAGTGAATAAATCAAGTGAGTTAATATTAGTCTTTGATTGCATGCATTTCGACACTTTGTCAAGAGTGGACTTTCCGATTTCTATTTTCATAGAGAAAGTTTAAAGCTCTTTTTCGAAGATTCTGTTTTTTAGTCTGTTAATATTGAAAACCAAAAAAGAATTTTGCGTTTTGATGTTGATGTTTATGTTTAAGACTATACTTTTTAGTCTGTATTCCCTACTGTGTAAGTCTGTTTATGTTTGATTCCTATCTTCATTTCCAATCCCAATATTCGTGTCTTTCAAAATATGTTCATGTTTATGTTAGCAGTTATTGTCTATGACTATGTCCATCCTTTCAATATCTTCGACTGAGATTTGTGTATGTCCACAGCGTGACATCTATTGTAAGATACAACATACGTCATAAACATTATTGAACAAAGAGAGAAATAGAAGCACAGACAAGAGAGACTGAATGCATGGACATGATTTTAATTAGCAAACCATCCCATGGAGATATGTCTTATATCAGGCAGACGTCACATCACATTATCTAATAAACGTAAGTAACATATGTTGCAAAGACATAGTCTCTAGACTTATATTGTGATCACCGATAAATCTATATATTACAACTAAAAATATTATAATGAATATAATTTCAGCTTCATACCTGAAGTGCATATTAGGCAACTATTAGCCCCATGTAAGTCTAATGACCGCTTGTGTCAAAATTGTCACATTAGACCTTTTTTATGGGTAATTGAGTGCCTTTTTTATCCATCTAGCTTTTTCACATTTTTAAATCATGTCAAACACGCCTCATCGTGTTTTAACTCTCAAAGAATTCAAAATTTTAAAATTACAAATTTTTTATTTCCTATTTTACAATATAATTCTGTTAATTATTTGGAACATTTTGTAATACAAAATTTGAATTGTACAAATTTTCTGTTTCTTATTTTAAAATATAATTTATGTTAATTATTTCAAACATTTTATAATACAATCAAGCAGTTTTTTAATACACAGAACTAAGATTTATTCATTCATAACAAGTGTTAAGGATACTAATTGTTCTCTCTTTATTACTTGATATATCGTATATAATGTTTCCTGTTATACTCTGTTCTAGCATCTTCTATAGCCAGTATATATGTCTCTGTAAATCGTTGGTTTATCAATAAGACAACACATCATCCTTACATGGTACCAAGAGCATGTTAAAACCTAGCAACAAAACATCTCTGCTTTTTTTTTTCCTATCCCCACCATGTCCGCTTCCACTATTGAAATAGTCGATGTCAATCCCACCAATCTGCTCAGTATTAACATGAGCAACATCACCAAATTAAACTCCACCAATTACATGGTTTAGAGTCTTCAAGTTCACTCACTTCTCACCGGTTATGCTCTCGCCGGACATCTTGATAACACCAATGTCCCTTCTCCAACAATCACACAAAACAATGACTCTTCTCCCAATCCTGCACACGCCCTATGGCAGAGGCAAGATTAGCTCATCTTCAGCAGCCTTCTAGGCACCATCACTCCGTCTATCCAAGCAACTCTCTCACGGTCTCAAACTGTAGCAGACATATGGTCAACCTGTGCAGCCACCTACACTAAGCAGAGTCGTAGTCACGTTAAACAATTAAAGCACCAACTTAAACAATGGACAAAAGGAACAATGTCCATCAATGAATACCTGCAAGGTATGACAAATCGTTTTGATCAGTTGGGTCTTCTTGGCAAAGCAATTGAGCATGAGGATCAGATCGAGCACATCCTGGAAGGCCTTCCTGAAGAATACAAAACCCTTGTTGATCA
The DNA here is from genome assembly GCA_900406405.1 of Lepidium africanum. NCBI lineage: Eukaryota > Viridiplantae > Streptophyta > Magnoliopsida > Brassicales > Brassicaceae > Lepidium > Lepidium africanum. The sequence goes on along the minus strand of OVAX01003944.1, from coordinate 6,157 downwards.
AGTCGAAAGCCACGATACTCATCCCACTCTTACTGAACTGCATGAGAAGCTCCTCAACTATGAATACAAGACTAGATATAGCTCATGCGGTTGGTACAGTTAGTCATTATCTTTCCAATCCTGGAAAGAAACATTGGAATGCTGTGAAGTGGATTTTGAGATATTTTTGAGGAACTACTGATTTAAAACTTACTTTTGGTGGTGATACGCTTTTGCTTATGATTTACACTGATACAGATATGTTTGGAGATATTGATTCAAGGAAGTCTACTTCGGGTTACTTGGTAACATACTAATATTTGCAGGGAGTGTTGTGTCGTGGCAGTCAAGGTTGCAAAAGTGTGTTGCACTTTCGACCACTAAAGTTGAGTTAATAGCCGCAATAAAAGCTTGTAAGGAGTTGTTGTGGATAAAGAGTTATCTTGATGAGCTTGGTTTTAAGCAGGACAAATATATGGTGCTTTGTGATAATTAAAGCGCAAATCATCTTGGGAAGAATCCTATGTTTCATTAGTGTTCAAAGCACATTGATAGGAGGTATCATTTGGATACGTGATGTGGTTGCTTCAAAGGAAGTGGAACTTGGAAAAGTTCATACGGATGATAATGGAGCTGATATGTTGACAAAGTCAGTGCCAATATGGAAGCTTGAAGTTTGTCGAGGGATAGCCGGAATGGCGGTTTCCTCCACCTAGTCGGAGGGGGAGTTTGTTGTTGTTCCTCATAGTGAGGAAACTTTGGGTTTAGATATAAGAACCAAACTTGGGCCTTACTTGTATTTAGGACACTAATGGGCTTGTGTTGGAGTGTGCACATATAAAAGTGATATACCTCATTTTTACCGACTTATAGCTTACTAATTCACATGTTTTCTTTAGTCTTTGTTATGTTTTTAGAGTCTTTACAGGTACAAATTCAAGGATACTTTGGATTCTACACACATAGCACGTTTGGAGCTTAATTCTGGAAATTCTCGCGGAAGAGCAAGGATCGATCGATCAACCCTCTGATCGATCAATCACATCTTTGGAAAAGAGATATGCGCTCGATCCACTGATCGACATCACATAATCTGATCGATCGATCACTAATCCTAGACTCCATGCGCTCGATCCGTTGATCGATCTGATGACTGGTGATCGATCGATCAACAAGGAGAAGAAGCAAGCGCTCAATCTATTATTCGACCTGGTGCATTCGTGATCGACCTATAAAGCAACGATCAATCGATCAAGCCATTGATCGATCGATCAACGAGCTTTCAAAGCGGAAATCTTGTTTTCTTATTTTTTGTACCAGCTGTATTTTAACACAAGAGATTCTAAAAGCGTGAACAGACGTTACAGATCAGTATCACTAAAGTTTTTGAAAACCTTTGAGAGGCTGAAGAAGAGATTTTGTGTCCCAATGGATTTGGAGAAGAATTTCTACCCTTTGTTATTTGATTTTAATGAATTCTGTGATTTCTCTTTGCTTTGTTTCGATTGCTATGTCTGAGTAGATTTACAGTCAAGTTTAGGGATTTTAAGGGATATTAGGAAATTGAAGGATGAGGAATAAATAGGATTGCTAGATAAATTCTCAACCTAGAAACTTGTTTAATGCTTAGATTAGAGTAGCTAACTAATCTATGATTTGAGATTGCTTATTATTCCAAAAGCTTAATAGGAATTGGATCCTTTCTAGGAGAGCAATCAATCCTTAACCGCGACAGCTGATGTTAAGGTTGATTGTAGACATTTTAGAACTGCTTGATAATGCGCATTTAGATCTCTGGAACCAATGATAGTTAGGATCTCTAGGATGCTAAATGCAGAGATTTACACTACGACAATAGGTTGATCTTACCTTATATTTCTAAGTCAAGAAAAGCACAATTATTGACCTGAATAGATTCCTTGTTCTCATACCTTGACTTCATGATTGAATTCCCTAAGCTTGATGTTTTTAGTATTTGATTTACACCTTCTAAATTGTGTTATAGTACTCTTTCAAACTTTATCTCATTGGTCTTAGCTCTAATAGGATAATATAATTGATAGTGTAACATTTGGTCTCTATGGATTCGATCCCTAAATTACTACTTCGTTTGCTGTGCACTTGCAGTAGGATATAGGGTTAAAACTCGTTGTATCAAAAAGCACCCTAGCTTAAATGAAGTTGTGCGAGAGAACAAGCTAAGAAAAAGAGAGAAAAAGGTTGGATGAAAAGTCTGTTTCGTCGAGTCTGTTACAAGACAGTGTTTGAACTTACAAACATGTTTCGATCTGTCTGAAAATTTGTAGAAAGCTTCGTGACTCAGTGTTATTCAGATCCAATGGTGGAATTTTGGTTTCAACGGCTGGTTTGTCAGATATCTGGGTTTTACCGTGGTTGTTCTCTCTGTGGCGATTTCCCAATTTCTGGAGGTGTTGTCTTGGTGTTTGGGAAATCCAACGGTGAAGTCTTTCCTGATTGCGCTGAAGTTTGGCAGAGGTGTTGTTGACTCGTTTATATAGGTTTTGTACGGAGATCTAATTTGGTGGCTGGAATCCTAGTAAACCTAAAGTCGTTTGTGACTGCATATTTTTAGGCTCTTGTATTGCTCTCTTGTTGAAGTTTGTTGCATTAGAAATTGCTCTTTTTAGCCTTAGTCTCTGTATTTTTTTTGTGGAATAATGTGTACGTGGTTGTAACTCAATTACATTGGTGATAGTAGATTTTTGAGTAGACTATGGTCCCGTGGTTTTTTCTTCTCACATCGAGGAGGTTTTCCACGTTAAAAATTGTTTGTGTCATTTACTTTCTGTTTTTGAGTGGTTGCTATTTTGCTTAAATATATTCTCCTCACAGGTTCATACAAGTGCGGGAAACTCTATTCCGCTGCGCCTTTATGTGCTTGTTTCCCAACAAGAAGAGGACAAGATATGTGTAATCTCTACCATTGATTTGGTCAAAAACAAGAACAGCTATATTACAGAAGAGAGAGATCTCATAAATTTGACTTCGTGGTTAGAAACAAAGCTGATGAATCCCAAATCAAGGCAATGCATATTCTTTATCAAGTAATACTCCTCCCTAAGGTCACATAAGTACAATTTTTTTAATTCAGGGGAATCTATTACTAACAATCCCATGAGAGCTCATCTACCTCCACCTTGGTCCAATTACTCGTATAAATTAATTTTTCTAAGGAAGGCGCTTTCACTGTAAAGGTTTTCAAGTTGTCACTCTCATGTCGATGCACCCATATACTCTTGAGGACAGGGGAACTTGATAAAAGCATGTCAAGAGAGTCTTCGTCTTTATACACCACTTTCTCAAGTATCAGATATTTCAGAGACGGTAGGCGAGCCGGGGAAGAAATATCTACTAGAATCTGATTCCATAGAGCTAAATTAACAAGCATCTCACTTGTTAAAGCTTTTAGGGAGTCTTGTGGGCTATGCGGTACAGAGGAATTTGAAAACTAAGTATTTCACACCTATAATCAATTTATGTAGTCTAGATGCCTTATGGAGTTTCAATAACACAAGGCTCTCACTAATATTTTCGTCTCTGAAATCGAGTCTAGGCACCACCGTCCAAACATAACACCATCATTGACACAATATTGAAGTGGCGATTGCATCTTTTGTTGGGACGAGTTGCAAGATCCGCAATAGCAAATTGTCAAGCAAAGTATAGATCATGCTAGTTTTCATTCTCTCACAACCTTAGACTTGGTATCTTCTTGGCTGCGCTAGGGTAATCTCGTGAAATTCTTAGCTTAATAAGTTTTCTAATTGGACCATTATTAGATTTAGTTAATGAGATTAAATTCAGTACAAGAAACCGGAAAAACGACCAATTTCTATCTGAACTTTTCTCGTCATGCCGAATTCTATATGAACTTTTGGACTCCGTGTTTTTCAAAGTTTAGTGCAAAAAATTCAAATTCTCTATACAAACTTTTTCTTTTGTGCCAAAATACACATTGACCAAACAGGATGTTAGTCAACCGTAAATAATCCATTTTTATGGCACATATAATCTGATGTGGCGTACTCCAGAAGTGAGTTGGCGGAAAAATAGCCAATTTCTCACTCAACTTTTTTAATCGTGTCGATTTCTACACGAACTTTCTCATTTGTGCCAAACACATGTTGACTAAACGGGCTATTAGTAGAGTTAATTATCTGTTTGTATGACACTTATAGAGTGATGTGGCATAGATCAGACATGAGCTTGCACTATTAAAAGATAAAATAAAATGATATTGTTTCATTTTGCTCTGAAAGTAAAAAAACCTAAATTATTTTAAATCCCTAACATTAGAACTAAATTCAAAAAAAAAATTACGGACTCAAAAATCTACAATTCATCTATATACGGTAATCAAGGTATTACACATCACCCCAAAAAAAAGAAGATGAATATCAAACTGGACAATTTTAACAAAACTTTCAAAAGGAAGATAACATCTGTTCTAATGTTAGAAATTTGTAAACTTTCAAATGGAAGATAAACTAGATAGTTTTAACAAAATTGAATAGCAAACTACAATTCATCTCTATACGGTATGCCTTATATCTATAATGGAAACCGTAATAACCATCAAAGATACAAGGCTTGTATGGAAGATGAGGGTTAAGCGTAGTGTCATGCTACACCAATTTGTATGACACATGTAAAGTGATGTAAAGTGATGTGACATAGATTAGAGGTCAATTGATATTGTTGAAAGAAAAAGTAAATTGATGTCGTTTCGTTTTGTAAAGTGAGGAAAAAAACAAACTTGAGACTTTTGAAAGTTTTGTTAAAATAGTCCAATTTGATCATATTCTTGGGGTGATGTGTAATCGCTTGATTACCGTACACAAATTAATTGCAGATTGTTGAGTCGGTCAATTTTTTTTGGATTTAGTTCTAATGTTAGGGATTTACATTAATTTAGGTTTTTTTCCTTTGTCAGCAAAAAGAAACAATATCATTTTATCTGTCTTTCAATAGTGCCACCCAACATCTCATCAATGCCATATCACTTTATAATCATACAAACAAATAATTAATACTCTATTAATAGCCCGTTTAGTCAATATGTGTTTGGCACAAATGAGAAAGTTTATGCAGAAATCGGCACGATTAAAAAAATTGAGTGAGAAATTGGCCATTTTTCTGCCAACTTACTCCTAGAATATGCCATATTATATTACATGTGTCATAAAAATGGATTATTAACGGTTGACTAACGTCTTGTTTGGTCAATGTGTATTTTGGCACAAAAGAAAAAGTTTGTGTGGAGAATTTGAATTTTTTGCATTAAACTTTAAAAACTACCGGGTTCAAAAGTTCGTATAGAATTCGGCAAGACGAGAAAAGTTAAGATATAAATCGGCCGTTTTCCCGATATTTGGGCCTATTATTGTTTTTACTGGGCCTAGTGTTGTTTTTACTGGATCATAACTTAAACCACTATGTTTTTTTGTTGGACAAAAAAATTCTTTATAACTTTATATAGTTTTAGTGGGAAGATCGAGCTACAACTCGAGAGTTTCAAAAAATTATTTTCTGTTCAAGAGTCAAAGCATTGAATTTGAAGGCTCAAAAACCTAGTCTCATGGTTTTACCACTTTCTATGGCACTCGAATTAAGTTGGTTTCAGAATAACTTAGTTTTATATATTAATTTTTAGGCTGTTTTAGATTATTATATGTAATAATGAATTATTTGGCAATGAGTTTTTGAACCGATCTTGCTATTGTATCCTCATATTTCTTCTAATATAAGCAAATGTTTGTGATAAGCAAAAAAGCGCACACACACACCTATCTTTGGAGTTCTATATAGCTTTTATCAAAGAAAAATAAATAAGATTAATTATACTTGCTATTATTGTTTTTTTTTCCTTAGGAAATCTGTCATTCAACCAAACCAAAAAAATAATAAACTGTTAAAAAAAAGTCGATTTTTATATATATAGCCCGGTCCTTATATTTTCATTTGTTATTTGGGATAAAATTGAGTCATTTTTGAAACTAGCCCTATCTTTTACTTGTTTTTGACTTTGATATGATCATATTCAGGGGGAGAAGTTGCAGATTATGATTCCGAGTCATTGTCTGATTGAAGGGGAGTATAGCTTTAGGTGGAGCAATGTCTTCCTTCGTTTTTGTGTCGAGTGTGGCAACAAAGGATG
>OVAX01003943.1:0-16083 GCA_900406405.1 Lepidium africanum | reverse complement strand
CATCATCCACCATCAATCACGATTTCATCATCATCCACCATCAATCACGATTTCATCATCAACCACCTTCGATCACGATTTCATCATCAATCACAATATCATCACCTCCTTTCATCAATCCATCAGCCTTCATTAGAGTTTATCCTAGGGAGATCATATCAAAATGGTGAAACAAAAATTAGAGACGTTTTTGGCTAGAAATGGAGAGATAATGGGAGATAATGTGGTTGGAGATTGGGAAAAAGTATAAGAATGAAGAAGAATGACCTTTAGAGCTTTGAATTGGTTGGTAATGGTTAGTGGAATTGAAGAAGAATGTCATTTTCGTAAATATTTGAGTTATTATTAATATTTTAGTAATTTTGTATTGTGATGAAACTTTAAAAAAAACATAAAAGTAATAGCATTTTAGATTTTATATGAAGAACTAAGGGTTATTTGCAAAATGTTTAGGAGAGAGAAAAAGGAAAGTTATTTCACCCATTGACTTTGGTCAATTGGTTACTTTTGAAAGAAGCCCATATTCTAATGAATATATATCAAATTTATATATCTAATCTTATGTAATTAATTATGGGCGATGACAGAGTCGAATGCGATCTCAAACGTGAACCTGACTTTGGCCGGAGGAGAAACTGATGCTATGATGATTGACTTGGGAGAGAAGGATAGACCGCCTGAATGAGTGGGGGACGATGTTAATGTGCAGGTGGCTGTCACGACGGGTTTGGCTTTAACTGTAAATGGTGGAGATGCTCAGATGGTGGACTCATGGGAGAAAGAGAAAGCACCAGATCAGAATGCACGACGTGTGTCGTGGGTGTCAAAAATGGTAGGGACTAATGAATGTGGTATTCCAGTTGTTGAGTATGCCCTAGATGAAGGTTTTGTGATGTCAAAATGTAATATTGAGTTTCCAAATGGGGTGGAAGGTGAAGCTATGGTTACAATTAAATGTTCTATGGAAACATTGCATGATCGTGAAGGTTTTAGGAAGTGTGGTACCTCTGCATGTTTTGAATCGTAAGTTAAAGGAGCTATGGAAACCGGTGGGAGATATGATTGTGACGGATCTCCCTCGAGGCTACTTCATGACTCGTTTTGATGAGAAAGAGGATTACATGGCATCGTTGACCGGAGGGCCATGGAAGATCTTTGGGAATTACTTAATGGTGCAATCTTGGAACCTGACTTTGATCCGATGTGTGATGAAATTAAGACCACTCCGGTTTGGGCTAGGGTTATTCACCTTCTAGCAAATTTTTATCACTCGGGTATTCTAATGACGATTGCGAGAGAATTAGGTGAACCGATTAGGGTGGATGCAGCAACTAAGTTCATGGAGAGAGCTAGATTTGTGAGAATTTGTGTAGAAGTGGATATCGCAATACCGCTCAAAGGCACAATACTAGTGAATGGGAAACACTATTTTGTTGAATACGAAGGCCTTACAAAGATATGGTCAAGATGTGGCATCTATGGTCAGATGGTGAACTCATGTTCGAAGGGGGTAAAAGAGGTTCCAGTTAACGTGTCGGTCCCGCCGGTGGATGTAGCGGCGGTGCCAATTCCGGTAACAATCTCGAAGGAGTCGAATGATGGGTTTACCATGGTTAAGAAACCAGCGAGACGAAAAACTGCATCAAAAAGTACAGAGGTTGGTGGTGTGGGTGTCTCGAGCGAGTCAATTCAAAATTCTAGGAAAGTTCTAGCAATTAAGGAAAACGCACCAATTATGGATACTAATAGATTCGAGAATCTGTCGATTGAAAGAATTGAATGTGAGTCAAGCAAGAAAGAAGAGTTAAGGAAGAATAACATTATGGCTCATAAAAATAAGGAAAACATGGAGATTTCCAAGGTGAGGAAGGATAAGGAGAATGTGGATGTTTTAAAATATGGCAAGGTGGTGAATTCACACAAGGAAAGGTTGAATTTTGAGGGGGTAACGGAGTGTTTGCTTTTAGTGGTGGATCAAGTGAGGGGAAGATAGTTGGGCTGAGAGCTAGAGAGCAAAGGTCCAGAGTAAAACAAGTTGCTCCCAAACTAACTAGAGGATTAATCTTTGGCCCAGTTGGTAATGATCATACTCTGTCACAATCGGGGAAGCGATTATGGATAAAGAGAGAACATGAAAATTATGGGGTGTATGTGAATACCGAGTTAGGAATGACTCCGTATGTCTTAGGACCGACGAGAGCTCACGTTGAAAGGGAGTTTGAGACTCAACAAACTTCAGCTATGCTTATCGTACAAGATGGGAAGGAGCAGTTGAATAAGAATGAGGTCGATGATACGGTGGACCAAGCGTAACAAGCAGCCCAGGTTATTGTTTGGTTACGTTATATGTTGAAAAAACACAACTTAAGGCGAGCGATACATTATATGTTGAAAAAACACAAGACATATATTTTAGCTATATTTGAAACTCACACGAGTGGAGACAGAGCAAAGAAGATTTGTGAAAGTTTGGGTTTCGCAAATCACTTTTGAGTTGATTCACGGGGATAGAGTGGAGGTATTTGGCTTCTTTGGAGACTAAAGATAGGTGGAGTGTCGGTTACCGAAGAAAATGATTAGTTTGTCGTAGCGAGAATTAATACAGGTTTAGAAGTTTTCCACCTTGTTGTTGTGTACGCAGCACCGTCTGCGGCAAAGGAGACGTGGACTTTGGGAAAATTAGGAAAATTGTATCAGTGTATTAACAGAACCGGTTGTGGTGGGAGGAGATTTTAATTCGATTGTGCATATTGATGAGAGGACATGAGGTAATGATTAACTTTCTCAAGATTCGTTGGAGTTTGGAGAATTGATCAACAAGCTTTCTTTAATTGATATGGGATTCTCGGGAAATATATTTACTTGGAGAACGGGTCAGATGGTGAGGAATTTTATAAGGAAGCGACTTCATTGGGTGTTGTGTTGTGGCCAAACATGTCTTCGATGGCAAGAATCAAGCGTGGCTCATATACCTTTCCTGGCATCAGATCATAAGCCTCTCTATATTCCATTGTGTCCGCTAGTTACTTGTAATCCAAGGCGTCGGCCTTTCCACTTTGAAGCCGCATGGATGCAACATGGCGGGTTTAAGAAACTTTTGAAAGCTTCTTGGAATAGCTCGGTTAGCACACCAGTGGCTTTGAAAAGATTGGAGGGAACTTTACGCAGATGGAATAAAGAAGTGTTCGAAGATATTCAAACGCGAAAAGAGAGCAAACTTGCGGAAATTAAATTGGTCCAAGATCAGATTGGAGTGCAGCAAACAAATGACCTTTTGGTGGAGGAAGAAAGGCTCTTGAAGGAGTTTGATGTCATTCTTGAGCAAGAGGAGATGCTCAAGTATCAGTCAAGAGAGAAATTGGTACAACATGGAGATAGAAATACAAAGTTTTTTCACACTTAAACTATAGTGAGGAGGAGAAGAAATCGTATAGAGGGTTTAAAGAATTCTACGCATGTGTGGGTCATGGATAATGAAGAACTAGAACGAATGGTTATTCAGTATTAATCACGACTTTATTCTCTTGAAGATGTAAGTCATGGGAATACACGACTCTCTAGTGCGGGTTTTGAGGTTTTAACCCAAGAAGAAAGATCAATGTTATCACGACCTTTCACACCTAATGAGATTAAGGTTGCTATACGTAGCATGGGAAAGTTTAAAGCACCGGGATCTAACAGATTCCAACCGGTGTTTTATCAAACAAATTGGGAAATTGTCGGTGATTCGGTTGCAATATTTGTGGTGGGATTTTTTGAATCAAGTGTGTTACCGCAAGGTCTTAATGATGCTTTGGTTGTTTTGATTCCAAAGATCCTGAAACCTGATTATATAACTCAGTTTAGACCAATAAGCCTATGCATTGTGTTGTTTAAGATGGTTACGAAAACATTGCTATTACGGCTACAACGTCTAATTGCAAAGCTGTTGGGACCGGCTCAAGCAAGTTTTATTTCGGGACGGTTGAGTATAGACAATATCGTGGTGGTACAGGAGGCTGTTCATACGATGAAAAAGAAGCAGTGAAAGACATGTTTGATGCTTCTAAAACTTGACCTTGAAAAGGCCAACGATCACATCCATTAGGACTTCTTAGAAGAGACCTTACATGCTGCAAGTCTTCCAGAAAAATGGATTGGTTAGATTATGCAATGTGTTACGAATCCCTATATGAATCTTCTTTGGAATGGAGAGAAAACCGAACAATTTAGACCAGCTCATGGATTACGCCAAGTAGACCCGCACTCTCCGTATTTATTCGTTCTCTGCATGGAAAGATTATGTCACTTAATCGAAATGTCAGTTTATGAGAAAAAATTGCAACTGATCAGACTCTCTAGGAATGGACCACATTTATCGCATGTGTGCTTTGCTGATGACATAAACCTATTTACGGAAGCCTCGGTCTCACAAATTTGGGTGATAAGAGGTGTCCTAGAGAGGTTTTATGTAGCCTCTGGACAGAAAGTTAGCCTTAAAAAGTCGATGATATATTTTTCAAGAAATAGGCCACGAGAGTTAGAGTAGTTGATTAGTGATGCAAGTGGTATTTCTGCAACAAGAGATTTGGGAAAGTATTTAGGATTGCCCGTGTTACAAAAGAGAGTAAACAAGGATACGTTTGGGGATGTGTTGGCTAAGCTCTCATCTAGACTTGCAGGGTGGAAAAGGGCAATTTCTCAGCCTTGTGGGACGTGCTATACTCACAAAGTCAATTTTTTCATCAATACTGGTGCATACAATGAGTATCATTTCCCTACCTGCGAGTACAATGAAAGAATTAGATAAAATCTCAAGAAATTTCCTATGGAGTGGAAACTTGGACAAGAAGAAACAATATTTAGTCTCATGGGACAAAATCTGTTTACCTAAGAAGGAGGGTGGCTTGGGCATAAGAAAACGAGAGAAATGAATCTTGCTCTATTGGCTAAGGTTGGGTGGAGGTTGCTACATGATGAATCAAGCTTATGGTCTAGAGTGCTAAGGAGTAAGTATAATGTCCGTGACTTAAGAGATGACTCATGGCTGCATGTGATGAGTCCAATCTCATCAACTAGGTGAAGCATTCTTGCAGGTTTGAACGAGGTAGTGATGAAAGGTGTCAGCTAGGTGATAGGAAATGGTTGGGATATTTACTTTTGGAGTGATAGATGGATTGGCCCCTTGTCTTTGAAAGTTGGGGCAGCGGCTGTGATTCCAAACCACATGCAACAGCTGAAGGTGCATGAGTTTTGGATTATGGGAATGGGATGGGAAATGTCATGTATAACACAATATATTTCTGAGAACATTAAGTTTCAACTATTAGCTATTGTTTTTGAAGAAGTTACAGGTACAATGGATTGTCTATCGTGGGGAGAAATAACAGATGGTAAATTCTCTATCTCCTCTGCTTATCAAATGTTAATCCGATTGACAGTTTCTAGACCAAATATGGGTCTGTTTTATGAACGAGTGTAGAGAGTCCTGGCACCGAAAAGAATCCGAATGTTTATTTGGTTAGCATTACTTTAAGTCATTATGACGCAATGAACGATACAGAAGAAACTTGAGTGATATAGATGTATGTCAAGTCTATAAAGTCAGAATTGAATCGTGTCTTCATGTCCTTAGGGACTGCTCTGCAAGTGCTGGGATCTGGAACAAGTTATTACCACAACGTAAACGGAGGGATCTTTTCTCGAAGTCGCTGCTCGAATGGTTTTATCAAAATTTAGGTGATCATGAAGTTGTTAATGGGTGTTATTGGAAAATGTGTTTTGCTTTTACAATTTGATGGTGTTGGCATTGGAGATGTGAATTTATCATCGGTGAAAATAGAGTTTGGCGAGACAAAATAAGGTACATTAAGAATGTTTGTCAAGAGGTGATGAAAGCGAACAAAAATGCAGATACACATCATATAGGAGGGAGAACTGAGACTCGAATGATTGGGTGGTCTCTACCGAGTGATTCATGGTGGAAAGCCAACACGAAAGGAGTAGTATGTGGACAATCGGGTCCCAGACTGCCCTGCAAGTGCTGGGATCTGGAACATGATATTACCACAACGTAAACGGAGGGATCTTTTCTCGAAGTCGCTGCTCGAATGGTTTTATCAAAATTTGGGTGATCATGAAGTTATTAATGGGTGTTATTGGAAAACGTGTTTTGCTCTTACAATCTGATGGTGTTGGCATTGGAGATGTGAATTTATTTTCGTTGAAAATAGAGTTTGGCAAGACAAAATAAGGTACATTAAGAATGTTTGTCAAAAGGTGATGAAAGCGAACGAAAATGCAGGTACACATCATATAGGAGGGAGAACTGAGACTCGAATGATTGGGTGGTCTCTGCCGAGTGATTCATGGTGGAAAGCCAACACAGAAGGAGCAGTATGTGGACAACCGGGTCGGGGAACCGCTGGTAGAGTGTTGCGGAATTCCAAGCTATATAGAGTCCAGAGTAAACCTTATTTGGAGACTCCGGAATGGTGATGTGGTTTCTCCTTGCAAATTGGTATCCGTTCGGTGCCGATAGCGGAGCTATGGGGGGTCTACTATGGACTCTATATAGCTTGGATGAAGAGAATCCTACGAGTTGAGAATGAGATTGATTCGAAGATGGTAGTTGATTTTTTGACCCACAGAGTTAAGAATTCTCACCCGATGTCTTTTCTGGTACGATTGTGCCACGACTTCCCCACAAGGGACTAGATAGTCTGTTTCTCTCACGCATATAAAGAAGCTAATCGCCTAGCGGATGGATTGGCTAGGTATGCGTTTTCCTTGCCTCTCAGTTTTTATTTTTTTGATAATGCTCCTGAGACTGTTAGTCAGTTAATTTTAGAAGACTCCATTGGGTTGTCATGGCCTAGGGAGATTGTTGTTTAAGTTTTTTAATGTGATAACTTGGGAGACTTGCCTCCCTTAAAATATATGAAAAAAATATTATGTAATTATTATTTTATGATAATATTTCTCTAGTAACAAGTTTGTTACAATACTTTTTAGGCTAAAATAGACTAATATAAAGTAATATTTAAGTGGTTGGAAGTAATTTTTAAGTTAATGCTACGCTTTTATTATATAAGAGATATTAGTTTGTTCATTAATTCGATATGTATTATATCTAATTTAAACTTTTCTTTTTTTATTATATATAAAGTAGAAACAAACTAATAATATTAAATAGATAAAGGGGAATTGAAAAAATATCATTCAAAGGAAGACATTTTCATTATTGTCCCCATCTTTTTGGACATTTTCAAAAAGTGCTCCTCATTATGGAAAATGACCCAAAAACCTTTAGATTATAATTTTTTTATATTTTTTCAGACAAATTTCCCGCCAAAAATTTTTTCCCGCAAAAAAAAAAATTTTTTCCTGCCCAAATTTTTTTCCCATTTACGAAAATTTCTTTCCGCAAAATTTTTTTTCCCGCCAAAAAATTTAATAAGAGAACTTATAAAATTTTTAAGGTATCTTATAAATTTATAAGGTGTTTATAAAAAAATTATAAGGTGTTTATAAAAATTTATAAGGTGTTTATAAAAATTTATAAGGTGTTTATTAAAATTTTGTAAAGCTTTGTAAGGTGTTTATTAAAATTTTGTAAAGCTTTATAAGCAAACTTATAAAAACTTTTGGGGGGAAATTTCTTTTTTGGTGGAAAATTTTTTTTTTATAAAAAAGGTTTTGGTCAAAATTTATTTTTGGCGAGAAAACTTTTTTTTTGCGGGAAAAACCTTTTTTTGTGAAAAAGTCATCACAAAAAAAATTTGAGGGTATTTTCATCATTTTTTATTAGTAAGGGATATTTTTGAAAACATAAATTTTAAGGGGTATTTTCGTGAAGGGGTACACTAAAAAGGGAATTTCTTAAAATTCCTCAGAATATTATAATAATTTAGTTATAAAATCTTATCAAGAAATAATTGTTTTCTTATTATTATAAAAGATAATAATAGATGTAAATATTACGTGACTATTATTTCCTAATAATATACGACGTAGTCTAAAGCGGACTAACATAACATGATGTTTAAGTTAACATCATGTTTTTATTATGTATAGTGATTCTTTTTTCTTTATATATATTTAAATTTGAAACAAATGCTCATATATTTAAATTGAAACAAATGCTCATATATTTAAATTGAAACAAACGAATAATATTTATGTAGATCAAGATAATAATAATAATAATAATTAGTTTAAAAATCTTATCAAACTTTATAAAGAGATGAAATTTTTTTTTATTATTATAAAATATAAGAATCTGTTAACGCTACGCTTTTATTGTATATAGAGATTTTAAATATTTTACTACATAAAAAATTTAATAAAATTTAATATTTTCTAAATACAAGAACAAAAATTCTCAAATTGATATTTTTTTATCTTCTTTTAAGTTAAGAACTTCTCGAGGAGGTTGAGACTAGTAGACTCATCTAGTTTCTTGTGGGACTCAATAATAATTTCTGCATTATTAGAGGTCAAATTCTCAGTATGAAACCTCATCTTGATTTAAGTGAGATATACAACATGCTTGATCAAGATGTAATTCAGAAACTTGTTGGACATGATACACGCTCTTCATCCAATCCTTCAGCTATCCAAGCACAATATACTCCATCAGATACATCCACAACTTGTTTCACATAACGAGGTCATAAACCTAAGTGTTCTCACTACTCTAAATTGGGACACACAATGGACAAATGTTACAAATCTATAAGATTCTCAAGTTGCAAACCTACATCCACTCCAATGAAACCAAATATTTTCCTTTCTAAATATGATGTAGATCTGATTCCAAACCATATCGTAAATTGGTAGGACAACTTCAATACTTAAATACAGCAACCCCGGACATTGTCCTTGCCATTTCCAAACTTGCAAAGTATTATTCTGCTCTCAAAGATTCACACTTGAAGGCTCTTTGTCAAGTTTTACGTTAATTAAAGGGCATTATTGGACATGGTCTCTTTTACTCTACAGAAGCCTCATTTGATGTTAATCGCTCGCTTTTGCACACAACCAAATAAATAAAACATAAGCGAATAACTAGTTATTGGTTTCACTTGAGGTTCGAATTCACGAGTAGTCTAGAGCTAACGTAGTCAGATTACAAGGAATTGACTCAAGCTAGAACAAATAAATATAGTTTTTGTTAAAATAAAAGACTAACAACTTAAATGAAAATATGGCAAAGAAACAAGCAAGATTAAATCAATAAAAACAATGGATCTAAGGGTAGGAAACCTGATCCATGAGATGATAAGAGATTCAAGTAAACAAAGGGTTCTTACACAAACACCATTCTAGGGCATGAAGCTCATTCAATCTAAGGTAATCCACTCTCGTGACATCAATCCCTTTGCAAGAAATAGGGAAACTAAACTCTTGTTTGTCGACCTAAAACTTGACAAGCATTAAAACCTAGCTCACTTAGATCATTTTCCACCCTTACACTCACCTCTCGCTGGCTAGGGAAGGATTTCTAGCATTTTATCAAACACCTCTTGGATGATAAATCCCTACATTCAAGGTTACTAGCTGATCAGACTAAACCTAGCATTAAGTGCACCTTAAGTGGAGGATTTATAGATTTAACAACCCTACCAACAAAAATCTATCATCGAACCCCTAGATCTACCTAACCTTGAACCCATTAGGTGACTACTCACTCATGTTCAAACACAACTCAAAGCAATGGATACATGATTGAAATGCTAAATATAAGAGGAGAAATGAATAAGAAGAAACTCTTAAAGGGAAGATAAAAAATATGATGATTTATAAATCCATAGAAGTTCTTCAAAAGTCTTCTCCAAATCTTTAACACAACAAACCAAAGGATAAATATTTGAAAACTTGCTAAAAGAGTGAAATAAAGTGAGTTAGTGGCTTGGACCATAGGTCCTTGCCTTTAAATAATGCTAGACCTATGGTCCTATGTGAGTTAGTGAGTTATGTGATGAAGAATGCAAGTATGAGATTGGATTGGATCAAGAAAAAAAAGACAAAGGAAGACTTGTTCTTGGGATTGATAATTTGATTGAGGAGAAGGGTCGATCCTAGCACGCAGACGAAGCCGGCCTAGACCATTAAGTCGATGGCCGTAGCCAACCTAGCCTTTATCGCACGAATACGTCCGTGAACTCACCTCGACCAAACATCTGACCGCGACCCGATCGATTCTTCATGGCTACGTCTAACCCATCTGTAAACTTACCTCGACCAAACGTCTGATACCCCCGACCTGATGCCATTTCTCCATGATCTCACATCGACCGAACGATCGACTGCACGCATTCAACGTCTTCTACCCAGTTGCCTTTTGTCGACCACTTGCTCGTCCTCCGCTATTTGACCACAGAGACTCCACAAGGACACTTGGCTATGTTTTATGGTTTGACCCTGGTCGACCTGATTTCATTTTTAATTGTTTTAACCCTAATCCATGGGGTATAAATATAAGGATTCAGAAATTTAGACTAAGTTGAGCCTCTGTTTTTGACTAATGTTTGTTTTTGCTAAGTTTCTTTTGCTTAGCTTCCAAGAACAATTGAGAGAGAGATTTGAGAGAAAACTTTGAGACCCTTTTGGATGATTCATTTCGGATAGTTTATTTGATTTCAATTAAAGAATCTCTTGTTTAATCTCATCTCCATTTCAATATGTTCATCATCTCTATTGTCTGCATTTTCGATTTCGATATGTTTGAGTAGTTTCATAGAATGGTTTTAGGATTGGGCTAGATCTAGGGTTGGGTATTGTTCATTGATGCTTAGGTTGTTAGTTTCCTTCTATTTAGGTGGTTTTAATGCTTGATTCATCTTGATCACATGAAGAATGATGTTAGGAATTTCATCGCCCGAGAGATGGTTGATAAAATTCCCGCGATACCTATTTTAGAGCTATTCTTCCTAGGCCTTTGAGAGATGATATCTTGGGGATTAGTGGTCTTAGTGAGCTTGTTCTTAATGCATTTTAAGCTTTGAATTAGCAAATGAGAGTTTAGCTTAGTTCATTGTTTAGAATAGGGTTCATTGCCATGAAAGTGGGATGTTCCTTCATTGATTGTTTTGTCTCATGTCCTAGGTTATGCATTAGTAGAACCTTGTTTTATCTTTGTTCAATTTCCTTGCCAAAAAATCGATTGACTTTTCACCATGGCCTTCTCCCTAGATTCTGCATACTCTTGGACACCGAAAGCCATGGTAATTTTCTGATGATGGTTGGGAATTGGTTGAGAATCTTGCACAAGCAAGTGAGCAATATGGAGAAGATAATGATGGCACAATCGTCAGAGAATTTGGCTCAGAATCCCCAAGCAAGAGAGAGATCAAGCTACTGAACACTAAATTGGACAAATTGCTCTCAATATGACACAAACAAGTTCATTCGGTTTCAGAAGAGGAGCAGTTTGAAGACGCAATTGATGATCTCTTTGAGGAAGTGTCCTACATTCAGCTACAGGGACTGGGCCACATGCCTTTCAATGCACACCGACACACCCCACCAACAACACATCCCTCTACTCCACCCACCTCCCAATCCCTAGATGTATACACACTCCTCGAGAAGATACTACAAGGTCAGAAATCTACAGTTGCTGAGCTCACTCAGAAATTCACAGAGGTTCATGCACGGATAGATGACTCACACAACCATCTAACTAAGAAGCTTGATGCCATGAATGCTAGGCTCACTGTTGTTGAGCAGCAACAAGCTGCGACAGCAGCTTCGAGACCACCAAGAACTAGTAATCTACCTCCTCAGCAACACCACGCCAAGGGAATTACGCTACGGAGTCGCACCAAGTTAATTATTCGAGCTGAAGACAACTCTAATACTAAGGACAATATTATTCAATAAGGGGGGAATGGCTCAAGCAGAGAAAAAGATGAAAGTTCAGCTCTTATACCTGACCCCACCGGTCCACCTCGCCAGGCAGAGCGGCGAGTTGAACTTCCACTATGAAAGCCCCACTGAGTAACAAAACGCCCCTGAGCTTGCTACCTGTACTCGCCAAGCACCTCACCGAGTTGACCTGTTTGATTCTCAAAAATCTTTAGTTTCCCCCCTTCAGTTTCCCACCTAGTCCTATCCGGTTCAAAAAGCGTGAATCCGGAACTACATGAGAAACCATCCTTGTCGGCTCAAACCTAACACTTTCTACCAAGCTCATTCCGAAAATAAGGCCTATCAACGCTCACAAAAAAATGATGGCTTGAAAAGATGGTTAAGCTATGGGTGTGGAAACTAATTAATATAATGAACTAGCTACTTGGGTCACAAGAGTGGTAAAATGATATAAGAGACCCAAGTATGTATATGTAAATCCACGAGTTCATCAACAATGCATAACATGATAATTACAAGTCAATATTAGGTTCCAATAAATAAGGGTGGTATCAAATCAAAGCAATCTTCAACTAAGATGAACCTAAGACTAAGCATTCCAAGTATGGTTCGATCTTACCTTTCAACAAGCAATTTATGCATCAAACAATTATTAACTAGGACATTGAACTTAGCAAATGAATCATCAATCCTAGGATGCCTAATCATTCCCATGCTATCCTAAAATGGAAACTAAGACTCAATCCTAAAATCAATGATATGCAAGTACCACTAAATATATGCTTGTTTTTGTGTTTTTGAAAAAAAAAACATTTATGCAAAAATTGATGAAAATGACTCAAAAAATGGAAAAACAACAAAACTAAAAATGTCATTAACCACTAGGCTCCCTCCCCCGGACTTATTTCTCATCGTCTCGGTGGCTTTCATCCGCGGTCGCCGGGGAGACTAGAATAGAAGAGTCCGTCGACTCTTTATTTCGATAAGATTTAAATAAGGAGTCCGTCGACCCAAAGTAGTGTATTTTAATGCATGGCTTTCAGATAATAAGCTCAAAAAAAGGATAGCCTCAAACAAAAAAACTTAAAAATGCAAAATAAAAAAAAAAACTATTTACAAGGTTTGGTGAATGGTACCTTTTATATAGAAGTCCCACATGTCGTCTTGACATTGGGGACATTGGAGAGTTCATCCCAATCCATTTGTCGTTGAAGTGGGACCTCATCTTGACTTAGAACCATCTCTTGTTGATTCTCAACCTTAGGAGATCCATTATCTTTCCCGCTTGCTATCATGCCCCAAAATTCACTTGCCTCATCAAACCGATAATACACATGCTCTTCTTCATAAGGGAATTCATAAACCTCACAAAACTCCTTCATCGTTATGCTATACCTTGTGCCATGCATCTTGAAATGCAAAGTTGTCTCATCCTTGAAAGACAATCTCACCGTAGCAAAGAACTTTCTTGCTGGATCCGGGTATAACTCCTGCTTCAAAGTGGCAAATTTTCCTAAGCCTATATTCTTGAGGATAACAAAAACCTCATCCTTGATTCGCATCGCTTCAAGTGTCTTTGTCCGGAGGTAAGGAGTCGGCTTGTACATTATTGCAAGTTGTCTTTCATATGTCTCTTGTTCAAGCTTAGAGAATGGAACCGGTCCTCGTGGAGGCAAATCATAGGTCATTTACTTCCCTTGTTCAACCCTTTTCTTCTTTGACTTTGGTTATTCTCTTGGACGTTTACCACTTTTCTTGGGTGCTTCATCAACCATTTTTCATTTTCCTTTTGATGTGGTTGCCTCCTTGCTAGCTTGATTCTTTGTTGGTTTCATTTCCTACAAAAAATCCACAACACTAATTAATCCAATAAAATGGGAAAATTGCTTAATTAATGCCAAATTCAATCAAAATCAATCAATTATGGTCAATGGAAATTAATTAAACAATGATCAATAACAATTCAAGCTCAAAATTAATCAAGAAAGCAAGTTTGGCAAGAAAATTTACTTAATTGAAAAAGTCAACACAAGTCAAAATAGTCAAACTATGGTCAACACAATTCAATCAAGAAATTTCAAAATTGAGCAAGAATTAGGATGAATTTCCCTATGTAGTATAATCAATCCTTGCTAATTAGACTAAAAGGAAACTATCAAGACCAAAATCAAGCATTTCCCAAAAATTTTGTTTTTGCTCAAGAACCATAAATCTTCATTCCACTAATTTGCACTAATCCTTATGAATTCAAGCCTAAATCAAGTTACTCAAGCTATTTCTAACCATTTCCAAACTAATCCAAACCTTATTCAACTCATTAAACCAAGATTTCAAAAATTTGAAAAATTGGAGCAAGAATGGAGAAATGAGGTGAATCCACTTACTTTGTGTTGGAATAAAAAATGAAATGATGTAACTTGAAAAGAATGATAAAAGATTTGAGCAAATGGTTTGAAAGTTCTTGGAAAAACAATGTAAAAAATTTAAAAAATGCTTTGGATTTGTAGAGAAAAAATATGTTGGAGATGGAAAAGCCTTTATAGGAAGAAGACAACCAAAATTCCTTTTTAAATTCAAAATATTTTTATTTAATATCATTTTTTAAGGGAGTCTCGACCCACTCCACGACTGGTTCGGGTCGCGACCTGAATGCAAACTGTCCGCGCCAAAGACTCTCGACCGGTCCCGCGAGTGGGCCGGGTCGAGAGTTAAATTCTGTTGTCCATCCAAACGTCTCAACCTGTCCCGCGAGTGGATCCGGTCGAGACCTGAGTTGCCTCCATCCGCCTCAAGGCTCTCGACTGGACCCGTGACTGGGTCGAGATCGAGACCTGATTTTCCTTATCCACCCAAACCTCTCGACCCGAACCGTGACCGGTTCGGGTCGAGAGTTCTTTCTTAACTCTCCTCTCCATTCCATTCTTCTTCTTTTCCTCTACATCCTTGCTTGTTTCCTACACCAAGAATCAAAAACAAAATTTTTTCAAACCCATAAGATTCTCAACTTAATCAAGAACCGAAGAAAAAAGTTCCTAGAATTTAAAAGTGATATGTACAAAGGATATGCTTGAGATTACCTCTCAAGTGCGCTTGTTTAACGTCTCAAGCTCGACGTTGTTTCCTGCTTTTTATGCGGTTAAAAGAAGGGAAATTGGATTATTCTCCACTAATGCGTCCTTGAGGTTTTCAAAAACCACTTTAGCAACCAAACTTGTTGAGTCCATCTCATTGAAATAATCGTCCGGACCTTCATTAAAAGTCATGAGAATGGTTCTATTGTTTGTGAATATTTCCTATAAGTCACCCTAAATAAGTTGTTGAGTGAATGATCATCCCCAGCTAAGCTTGGATTGAGTGCCCTTGCTTCTTGCAAACTCGATTTCACCCCTGTTTAATCTCTATGTTCGTTGTCTTGTCTTGCTTGCATCCATTTTCCTGTTGATACTTCTTGCTCTATTTTATGCTCGTTGCTCTATTTTGTATTGCCCTGTTTCTTTTAATTCTCTGTTTTGCAATCTGACAATTCTGACCTAGAGGGTGCTTGAACTGGAAAAGCTTACCATATCCTTAGTGTAGCAGCACATTTTTGTTCGATACCTTATATACTATAAGGATTTGATAATTAAAAGAGAGCAAAATCTTGTTATCAGCAGTACCAATGTTGCTAAACCTCAGAGCAAGGCCTATGTTCTCAACAAAATCAGAGCAAGGCCTATGTTCTCAAGCAGCAGTACCATCAAAGTTTTCAACCAGCGCCAACAATGCCACAAGCTTATGTAGCGCAAGCTACAACTCATACTCAACAGTAACTTCTAGAAGTTGTGGACTTGCTACATAGGATTCTGAAGGGTCAAACCTCTGCAGATTATGAGTTAACGAATAAGTTCATTGACGTGCACCATAAGATCGATGCATCCCACAATGAACTAAAACTGCTAGTTTGAAACCTTGAGTGCTCGGCTAAAGTACCTAAAGTGTCAGCAAGCCTCTTCTTCTATGATGATAATTGAACAACTACCGGGAAAGGTTATTCAGAATCCAAAGGAATACACTGCCCAATCCATTACCCTAAGGAGTGGTAAAGAGCTTCTCCCACCTGCTGGAAACGTTGCAATCACTGAGGACAGTGTGCTTCCAAAAGGAGAGAATAGTTCTATAAAAAAAAAAGCTGATGAGATCCTCCCTAGGATGAACTCTGCAAAAGGCTGCTGGAATTGATGAAAGGATGAT
>OVAX01003942.1:0-16083 GCA_900406405.1 Lepidium africanum | reverse complement strand
CGCTGACACAATTAGAAGGTCTTCATTAACTTAAGCTTCAGATCATGACTAATCTCTTCAACTATATTGGTTGGAATTCACAAGAGTTCAGCTGTGAGTTTGTCCATGTAAGAGTTGAAAAGATACAAAAGAACAAGACAACTATTTTGTTAGCCATCTTTATATTGTTCTTGTCTTTTTCATTGGAGGGACTGTTTTGTGCGTGAACATCACCCATAAAAGTACTTCACTAGAGTACCCTATTTATAAACAAGTTAAGATAATAGAGCTTTTTAACCATTGTTTAATTATAACCAAAGAACAAATGTAATAAAGCACTAGTTTATTTATAAAAAGTTAACTGGTTTATTTATATTCCCAAATTATTGGATGTTATACATTATAAATTTATTTTTATGAACTTATACTATTTGACATTAATGGCCAAATTATAAGTTTAAAATTCATTAGTTATAACATATAAAGAATAATCTTATTTAAAATATTTTCGTATTAGCCAAAAAACAGATGATTTAGTTGGTTTATCATTAATGTAACTTAGATATCCTATGGTGAGTTTGATTCTCTCTCTCCTTTAGTTAGAGCATTTAGCATATAGATCAGATCTTAGCAATCCAATTGTTGACAAAAAAAATATTTTCATATTACGTATACATGCAATTTAACAATAATTTATATATTACTCAGAACGATTTTTCTAAAGAGAAAAAAAGATTTATATTTTGGTAATTTCTCTCTTTACTAATTTCATTCTATAAATTATATTATCTACATTGATATTACGAGCTAAATTAGTTAATAAATTTAACAACATTATGAAACATCCTATATAGAGAGCACAATATTGCATAACCACTGAGCAATAAATTTTTATGAAAAAAAATTACTAATTTGAGAACATTTATGTTTAACCTCCGTCTCCTAGCATTGGAAAATTACTAAACATTTAGGATTTATGAATGAGATCACATTTAAACTGTTATTTTGTTAGACATTTACTCCTTTTGTTTTTTTNTTATGAATGAGATCACATTTAAACTGTTATTTTGTTAGACATTTACTCCTTTTGTTTTTTTTAGTTGATGTTTTAGGTTTTTCACACATATTAAGAAATCATTAATTATTTTATTTTTTCTAAACAAATTATAATTTATCAAAAATTCCAAAATAGTTTAACCAATCACAAATCAATCTGCAGAATTTAAAGAGTCAAAAATACCAAAAATGCAATAGATTTTATATAGAAATCTTAAAACATCAACTAAAAAGAAACAATTTTTTTCTAAAACATCACCTAATAATAGGGAATATTTGATAAATTAAACATCATAACAGATCTTACTCTAATTAATTAAATTACAAGGACACAAAACAAAACACCATCTAATAAAATCACATGTTTCATATGAATAAAATAACAATTAAATCAAATAACTAATAAAACAAATACACGATTTAATGGCGATCAACCCCATCAATATTATGATTTTAAATTCATCTCCAAATATTGCATCTACCTAATTTTTCCTCTTTTTTCATTAAATAGATCAAATAAATTTGATCGATAGTTCAAAACTATCACATAAAACTATTCAACTATTCCGAATTAAATTTCAAAATAAATTAACAAAATAAACATTTATCCACTTCGTCAAAATAATTATGTATTAGTATAATTATTTTATACCACAAAAATAAACAAATACATAGCAAAGTTTTTTTTTTTCTAACAATTGAATTGACAAAGTCCAATTCATAGTATAATTCACATTCTAAAATACTTTTTTAATCTACTAGTATAGTAAGAAGGAATCAAACCCCAATATCTTAAATCATCAACTGGATCATCCTAATTACCGTACTTACTCAGACTAACTAGGTCATAACAAAGTTATTTATTTTTTGGTTGAAAAAGCAACAAAAAAGTCCTTTAATCGCAATTAATTTTGTTTGAAAACTCAATACAATAAAAAAAAAAAAAGGACCAGAAATAAAGCCACGTCAGCAATAAGAGTCCTCCCACCTGTACGGATCTTTTTTCCCGGCTGCTCCAATATATATTGGAACCATCTCACCTAAAAACCTTCTCATTACAACTGCATGTGCTTCGACCCGACTCAACCCAACCCGACCCACATTTTTACCCATTTTCTTCTTCTCTTTTCGCCGCCAATTGATCCAACCACCGTCGCTAAATCCAAATATCCATCCCGAGAGATTAAAACAGAGGTTGCTATTTATTGAATAACTGATTTATGACGATTGCGGCAGCACCAGATCGATCAGCTTCTGGTTATTCTCCGTCGTACGCGACGGCGACGAAACCGATAACTGTTCCGGTTCAAGTTCCACCGGGCGCTCTGGTTTCTGATGGATTGGGAAAAGAAGCGTTGATTTCATGGTTTAGAGGCGAATTTGCAGCTGCGAATGCGATAATCGACGCGATGTGTTCACATCTAAGGATAACCGGAGCTGGTTCTGGATCGGAATACGATGCTGTATTCGCTGCGATCCATCGTCGACGTCTTAATTGGATCCCTGTTCTTCAGATGCAGAAGTATCATTCAATCGCTGAAGTTGCGATTGAGTTACAAAAAGTGGCGGCTAAGAAAACGGAGGAGGATCTGAATGAGAAGAAAACAGAGACGGAGGATCTGAAAGAGAAAGCGGCGGAGGAAGATTGTTTTAACGGAGAGAAAATAACGGAAAATGAACTTAACGGAGATTTAGACGACGTTGAAGATGATTCACCTTCTAGTGATATCACTGATTCAGGTAAGTAAACTTCACAAAAATATATCATGGATCCAGAATTTCTATAAATATTTTTACTATATTTTATAATTTCGTAATTGAAGCTTTTAAATAGCATATTCTTTGAAGTGTGGCCATTTGATTCTCTGTACACTGGAAAACTGGTTCTCTGTGGTTGGTGACGATAACAAAACTCCATTACAATTATACATCATAGCTTGAAAAATAAATATTAATTAAAGTATTATTAAATTATTTATTTCTTGTCTAAGTAATTTTGATCAAAAAAATATTTCTCAGACTAATTCAAGATTCAAGTACGTGTTTACCTCCACGGGATCCTATTTGTATTCTAAACGATTTTGACTTTTCAATTATATTAATAATTCTAAAATTATTTTTAATATTAATTGTCAGATTTTTATTGCATTATTATACTACAGATTCGATTTCTTAGAAACAAATTTTCCAAAAATAACGAGATTCTTTCTAAAGACAGATTATTTCAGTAAATTGTCCGTATCATGTTTTAAAATTACTTAAAGTTTTTGTAGTTTGTAAAATTTATTTCTAATTACAAACGATAATACTTTTACTAAAAATTAACCTTTAGTAAAAAAAATATTCTAGTCACTTTAACGTGTTTTGCAAGAGAATATAATAATAGAAATAATTTTTTATTTCAAAAAGATAATAATAATCTTTTTCATCTTTATACGTAAAGTGATTTTTCTTTTGCAAAGCATAGATTAATTAATGGAATAATAGTAGCCTGAAATCATTATTATTATTATTATTATTATTATTCAAACTAAAAATTAACACAAACTTTCATGAATAATCGTACAAAAGGACAAATCTATTGTAGTTGTGTTTGAAAGAACATTAAAAAGTCTTTCTGACTGAACAAGGTAAGAGAAGAAACGCAATAACGACGTCGTTTTGATAAGATTAGGATTCCATTTCTCAATGTACTAGTAGTGTTATAGTAGCAACATTCTTTGTTGTCTTGTGCTTTAGTTGATGTAACTGTAAAACGCATCAAAGGTATCAATCTCACATTGATTCGCGTGTGCTGATTTTATTGCATTTACTATACAAAAGAAAAAAATAATATAGAACTCTTCTCAGCCGTTGGATTAATCAAATATTGAGTCATCTTCAATTATGGTCCCCACGATTTTTCGTGCCGCCCTTTAACTTTTCTTCTTCTTCTCCCGAATGTTCGAAGGCCTCACGACCCACGAGTCCCTCTTTTTAGCTTTTAGCTTTTTGTTCACGGCCAGTAAAAAAGTTAGAAGTCTTAAAAGATTTTTTAATCTTTTTCTTACTGGTCTTTGAGAGATTTTTTGTTGTTGTTACTGTTTAGTCACTTATGTTGAAAGTCCTAGTTTTGGTTTGGACACGTGGAAGAAGACATATAGTCTTGTCTTCTACAATAACTCTCTGACTGTCTCTGATACATTTTACTAGGAAACTTTTATGGTCTTTCATGCATTGGAATAGACATAAATTGTCATTAGTAAGAGCTGACATTCTTAATTGGTTCGGTTCGGTTTAAATTACTCAAGTTTTGGTTCGGTTCAGTTTAAATTACTCGAGTTTTGATTCGGTTCAGTTCAGTTTCGATAAGTCATATTCGGTATATTGTCTTGTACATTAAAATCTCTGAGTCTCTTATACATTTTACTAGGAAACTTTTATGGTCTTTCATGCATTGGAATAGAAATAAATTGTCATTACTAAGAGTTTACATTCTTGATTGGTTTGGTTCGGTTTAATTATCTGAATTTTAATTCGATTTGGTTCAGTTTCGATAAGTCATATTCGGTATTAAATATTGTGTGTAATGAAGTAGTATGAACAAATTAAAACTTTAGTTTTGTGGATTTGTTATAGGTTCTCATCAAGATGTTCACCAAACTGCTGCTGTGGATACTGCACAGAATATAATATGTGAGAGTCATGAAGATTGTGAAGCACGTTCATGTGAGATTAAGCCTATTAAAGGTTTCCAAGCTAAAGAGCAAGTTAAAGGCCACACTGTGAGTATAGTGTCAAGTTAGTTTTAAGGGATACTTAAATGCATATGGTTAATGATGAGTTGTTGTTGTGATATGTTAGGTGAATGTTGTGAAAGGACTAAAGCTGTATGAAGAATTATTTAAAGAAGATGAGTTATCTAAATTGATTAACTTTGTGGCAGAGCTTAGAGAAGCTGGTCAGAATGGGAAGCTTGCAGGTGACTTTGTCTTACATGAGAACACTTCATAGATTTTTTGAGAGTTTTTCTGGTGCTTATAAATGATTCTGAATACAGGTGAGAGTTTTGTTCTGTT
The DNA here is from genome assembly GCA_900406405.1 of Lepidium africanum. Taxonomy (NCBI): domain Eukaryota; kingdom Viridiplantae; phylum Streptophyta; class Magnoliopsida; order Brassicales; family Brassicaceae; genus Lepidium; species Lepidium africanum. Next base: position 10,990 of record OVAX01003942.1, on the reverse strand, counting down.
CAACAAACAGATTAAAGGGAACAAAAGAGAGATGATTCAGCTCGGTGTCCCAATCTTTGGACATGTCAAAGGGGATGAAAACTCAAACGATGGTAAGGAATTACTTTGATCTGCAGGACTCAGTTTAAAGTGGGTTGATGCAAGTGGCTGGCTTTAACCAGGAGATTTTGTTGGTTTGCAGTTAACATTCAGTCAATTCCACCACTTCTTGAGAGTGTCATTGATCACTTTGTTACATGGAGACTCATCCCAGAATACAAGCGACCAAATGGATGTGTCATTAACTTCTTTGAAGAGGTATATCATAAATCTACATGGATCAACAATGTTTTATGTTTCGGCTTGTCTTTAACCTTTGGGATTACATCTCTTGTTGCAGGGTGAATACTCACAGCCTTTCCTCAAGCCACCACATTTAGAACAACCAATCTCCACTCTTGTCTTATCTGAATCAACAATGGCCTATGGACGAATTCTCTCAAGTGACAATGAAGGCAACTTCAGAGGACCTTTAACTCTTTCTCTGAAACAAGGGTAAGAAATATATCAAAAGAACTCAGTCCTTTAACTCTTATAAAAATGTTGATTTCGCTTCATTAACATCATTCAAACTGGATCTTTGTAGATCTCTGTTGGTGATGAGAGGGAACAGTGCAGATATGGCAAGGCATGTAATGTGTCCATCACAAACCAAAAGAGTAAGCATTACATTCTTTCGTGTACGACCTGAAACCTACCATAACCATTCACAACCCAACAGTCCAAATAACGACGGTGTAATGACAATGTGGCAACACTATCCAATGACACCAACTCCATTCCTCAATGGTTATGATCCTTCAGTTGACATGATGCCAAAACTTGGAGTCTTACGTCCTCCAATGGTCATGATGGCACCACCACCAGTTCAACCAATGGTATTACCAAATCCCAATGTGATGGGAACCAGTGGTACCGGCGTTTTCTTACCATGGGCTTCTGCTAATAGCTCAAGAAAACATGTGAAACATTTGCCTCCGCGAGCACAGAAGAAGCGATTACTTACTCTTCCTCCTCCTGCTACTTCTTCTCCAGCTGGAGAATCCACCTCTGAGCCAGTGATCACTGTAGGTTGATCCGAAACCTTCAACCTCTACAGCAAAACAAGTATTGATCCGGTCTGTGTCTTAAGGCAAGCTCTGTGCTTGTCTCTGTTCTTCTTATTTGTTTCTTTCTTATTTTCTTTTTGAAAATTCAGTTTAGGTTAACTCAGGGTTTATAGATAGAATTAAGTTTGTTAAATTCCGCAGAGGCTTGTGGTTTCTGTTTTGTGTACGATTTTATTATCAGTATACTCTTAAAATGTTACCTTCCATTGTCATTTTCAAACCAAAGGAAATTAAAAGAATCAACAAGTTACCTTCAAAGCCTCATTAAGCCCAATCAAAACTCATTTGAACTGAGTTTCAAAAGATTGAGCCAAACACAAATTTTAGTTGCTGTTTTTAAGGATGTTATTATAGTTCCTCAAAAATAGGTTCATTAGTTGACTAAGTAAAAATAAATTTTTTGAATTCAAATATGTTTAAGCTACATTTGTATTACCATATAACAAAGACTATGATACAATTTTGAAAACCTAAGTAAAAAACTTGTTCAAGACCAATCTCCACGACCAAAAGCGATTTGGGATTGAGCAAGAACAGAGAAACAGGTCAAAGTGTCGGGTTTAACGAGTCGGATCTATGTTTTCTGATAAGTAAGGTTAACATTCATCTAGTAGGGTTTAAGTATGTGAGTTAAACTTTCTCTAGATCTGTCTTTTCTTCACCAGTCTGTCTCTTTCTCCATTGATCTTGAAACATCCATGGATACAATCATGGAAGTATTTGTGGATACTGCAATAGGAACGTTCAGCATTGGAGTGAATATGTGGGACACAGTATTAACTATGAAACAGAAGATCGAGAAGTCTCAATGTATTCCTGTTTCCAAACAAATCCTTTTCTTCGACTCCAAGGTACTTGATGACAATCTTAATATCATGCAATGTCAGATCTTCCACAACTCTCATGTTTTTCTCATCATTGATCAATTGTTTGATCAAACTGAAGAATCTCCATCAGTTCAATTTAATGACTCCTTTTACCCTCAAGTTTGGCCTGTGATGGTGAACGACCAAGTGCTGCCTCAAACCGAGCCACCTTTAGTCACTGCAGACTCAGTTAAAGAGTTCTTAGAGTATGAAGCTTTACCAAAGATAATGGAGGGTAAAAACAATCAACTGCTTCACCAAAGTGAGCAATTTTCAGTACCCTCAAACTCAATTGGAGAGTTCATTTACACTCAAGATCAACTTTTGAGTGATATCAGTGAGATTCAAACTAAAGAGAACATTCAATACTCGCAGGTGATGATGGACGGTAGAAACAGTCAACTACCACACCAATATGAGCAACTTTCAGTACCATCAAACTCATTCGGAGAAGCTATTTACAGTCAAAATCAAGCTTTGAGTGGTATCAGTAATATTCAAAGATTTGGGTTAGGGAAAGGTAAAGGTAAAGGTAAAGAGGACATTCATGGTCAATACTCGCCGGTGATGTTGCAGGGGAGTAAAAGTCAAGTGCTGCCTCAAACCGAGCCACCTTTAGTAACAGCAGAATCAGTTGAAGAGTTCTTAGACTATCAAGGTAGAAACAGTCAACTACTTCACTGAAATGACGAATTTTCCGTACCCTCAAACTCAAGTGCAGAGACCAATTACAGTCAAGATAGATTGAAAGATTTGGGTTAGGGGAAAGTGATATCAGCAAAATTGGCCAACTTGAATCTGCCTGAAGAAGGATATTTCTTTATACACAGACGATATGTATTGGCTGATCATCATACATTCGAAGAAAACCTTGTTGCTCCTGGCGATACGATTGAGATTTTCCGTGGAAGTGTCACATATCTGGGCTCTATGCATCCGTGGAACTCGAATTTCTCGTTAAACTCTTGTGTAGTCTTCTTTTTATTCTCTTTTGCAGCTCTGTACCAAATTTGGCTTCTCAGACATAAACTTATACCTATTGTTACATTGTTCAGTCCTAATAAACAAACTAAGCTTTTCATCAAACTCTACTCTCTGCAGTTTCCTTTTTCTTTACAGCGTTTAGTGTAATTGTCTATGAAGTCTCTTGTTTTATTCAGACTAAAACCAATGATCACATTAATTGATTAAAATCACTCTGCAAAAAAAACCAATGGTCACATTAATTGATTAAAATCACTCTGCAAACTAATATTGTATCTGTAACCAAAAACGCTTTAGAGTTATGGGTTTTGTAAGCTCTTATAATCAGGATGTTCATCAAGCTACTGTTGCAGATACAGTTTGTGATTCACAGTTATGTGAGATCAAGCCTAAAATGTTTCCAAATTGAAGAGCAAATGTATGTCAAGTTCTGTTTTCTAGACAAGTTCTTTTGATGCATGTCTTGTTATGTTTGCACTGTTAGCTTTCTATTATCAATAGAGACCTATAAAGATTAGATCCAAGCGATGTTAATGCATAGACATGCATGGATAATGTTTTAGAGTTGAAGGAAGAGGTTTCTCATGTTTTCTTTACCTTTGTTTGAGATTGTTAATCTGACCGTTAGATTCTTTTGGTAATCAATAAAAAGATTGACAATTGACGGTTGAGATTTTCCCAATGAGGCTTGCATGGATTTAGGTAAATATAGTCCCGTTTGATGCGTTTGTATATATAATAACTCATTTGTGTTAACTTTCTTCGCAAGTCATCATCTTTCTCTTCTCCTTATAAGTATACTCTCTTTTGCTCTTAAGTCTCTGTTTCTTCTTACTAGTCTCTCTCCATTGATCTTGAAACAACCATGGATAGAATTTTGGATGTGTTTGTGGATACTGCGACAGCCAAACCTTTCAGCCTTCAAGTTCGTCTAAAGGTTTAAAAAAAAGTCTCAATGTTTCGTGTCCGTTGGGTAATCAAAAAAGGGTCCCACTTTCACGCTTTTTATTTCAATGTATATAAATGTCACCAAGCAAAAGAAATTCAAAGAATCACCAAATAGCATAAATGTCATTTTTGCCCCTGATACATACTGTCGTTTTTTTGTTCGGACATAGTATCTTATTTTTTTTTGCCAACTACACATATACAGTTTTCTTTCCAACTATTAAATATCGATAAGATCTGATCTATAGCATAGCCCAAACCCTAAAATTTCTTTCTAATTGAACCCCAGTGCCTAAAGTTATTAGTTAGATCATCCTAATAGTTTATGATTACTGTTGGAGATGGCATTTGCCCCTAAAGTCCAACAATATAATTTAATTTGGCTATTAAAAAAAAAAAGTATTTTAGGCCAAATAAGAAGAATTCTATAAGCTAGAAAAAATATTCCAGAATCCTACAAGATTTTTCCTAAAAATTTGGGATAAGATCCTAAGTTGATAAGCTCGAAGTCTTATCAAGAGGGAAGAGAACTTAGAGCCTATAAATAGGGGTCCATTAGAAGAGATATCCCATCTTTGGCATCCAGAAAACTCGGAGCAATAGAAGAGAACAAAACAGAAAGAGTGGAGCAGAGCAGATTTCCAGTCTAGACGATTTTTAAGATTATTCTTGATAAATCTCTGTTGTATTCATCTTTCAAACTTATTCAATAAACGAGGAATTCGACCCACAAAAATATAAATACTTATTGTTCTAACTCCGGATAGAACAGTTAGTGTCGTCTGTAGAGACAAAAAATTCTTCTAAACACACGAAAGAGTTTGAGATGAAAAACGGGGAAGATCCGATCGGGTGGACTGACGGAAATCAGAACCACAATGGAATGGTCCATACTACGGACCACAGAGATATAATAACGCAACAGGAGCACAGATAAGAGATGCATATTTTGGAAACTGGAGGTCTTCCGGTTACAACAGACCTGGTTCCACCAACAACGGGCTTGACGGAAAATGATCCATTCCTGTTGACGGAGATGAATCACCGAGCAGCACCACTTTGCCAGTTCGGCACCCCAGAAGTGTTTGCGACGATGCTAAAAGAGATAGAGAAATTCAACAAACATCTTGATGTCCTAAACACAACTTTTGCGAACTGCCAAGGGAGGACGACGGGTAGATGGGTAGAAAAATGCCTTGACCGTGCAATGCCATTACCCGTGAGACGGGTTATATTCCTTGAATCACCAGAAAGAAGTGGCCAACCAAGAACAACATCTCATAGCTAAAGAAACCTGACAGAAAACACCTTCGCAGAACACGGATGTTACAGAAAAAACGTCGGGTTTCGTGGTGAGACGCGTATGGATGAAAGAGTAGAAGTGGCTTTGCAGGAAAACAATTCAAGGGTTTATCAGGCGATTAGTTCAGTACCTGAACTCAAGAGAAGTCTACTTTTAACGCAGACTTCACGTGAAATCTATTTTGAAAGAAGATTTTAGTTGAAGTCTACTGTGCAAGTAGACATCAATTGAAGTCTCCTCCTTAACCGAATTATATATCAAATAGGTTTTCGGTTTAATTATAATTTACATATTAAATTTATAAATTAATTATAAAATTAACTATGTTAATTATATCAACATTATGTTAATTTTACCAAAACCAATAGATTAGTATCTTAATTAAAGGATTTTATCTAAACCAAAACTAAACCAAAATATGTGCCAATTGATTTGTTCTTAACCAAAACTAAACCAGCCACCCTCTCTCCCATCGTGACCTAAATGCTCTCATCGTGACACTAGGGCTTTGATGGCTTCCACCTTCAGCAGCTCAATCTCCGGCGGCCGCTGTCAACCTCCTCTTCTCCGGTATAAGCTCGCCTCTATTCTCCATCTTTTTTTCCACAATCCATTAGGTCATCTTCTTCTCACCATTTTCCATTACTTTTGCAGTTTTCGTCAGCCTCTGTCTCCTCCTTTCTCCAGCCACCGTCTTCTCCTTTCTCCAGCAACCGTCTCCTCCACCGACTTCCATACGATAAGTATTCTTCTTCTCCTCTTCTCTTCTTCTTTTATTCTTTTTTTTTCATCTTCTCATTTATCGTTGGCATCTTTTCTTCTTACTGTTCTTACAAATATGACTTTTTCTTTATTGTTTTTACAGATCTTAGTGGAAAGTTGACATTTTTGAGTGTTCTTCTCACCAAATTCGAGTGTTGTTATGTTATGGGTAAAAATTTGATTTTTCTTGTTTTTGTTACAGTTATGCATTTTATTGTGTTAAAAAATTGATTTTTTTTTTGTTCTTGTTGCAGATCTGAATCTCCTTCAAGGTCTGCTCCTCATTCTCCTTATTGGGTTTTATTGATTTTCTCTTTGCTTACAGATTTTTTATTTTAATATTTTACAGATCTGATTTTTTTTGCTCTGTTGTTTTACAGATCTTAGTGGAAAGTTCATATTTTTTGTGTTCTTGTGAGTTTTTTTTTCTAAAAAATTGGATGTGTTTTTGTGTTTTTCTTGTGTGTTTTTGTGTTTTACAACAATAATTAGATTTCAAAATTTTTTTTTTCCAATTTCATGTTTTATGCTTTTCACAACACTAGATTTCGTGTTTTATGGTTTTCATTTGTTTCATTCTTTTAAGATATGTTCTTTAATTACTGTTTTTTCCCCAAGTCTCAAATCTCTTTAGTTTCTGGTTTTGAATCTTGAATGTTTCAGTTTTCTAACGTGAAGTGTCTTTGTATCTATTTTGGTAGAATACTACCAAGTCTTGAGCTCTCTGGAACACTTGGATACAAGTCTTTACCATATCAGCTTCCTCCAAATCTGCAACGATTGTACGAAGGAAGACTATGCTTTAATATTCTAATACCTAAAGTGAGGCAAAGAAAAGAAGAGAATAGAAGTGAGGCTAAGAAGAATAAACACCTAAATATGTAAATAAGAGAAATGAAAATTTATAAACTCCACAAAACTGTTTATTTTTCTGATTCGTAATTGATTGTGTTTTTATTTGTGTCATATAATCTAAAAGAGTATTTGTGTCAGTCTTAGAACATGCTAATGCTAATATTTTGAAGACAAATCAATTTTGCTTACATTTGGTAATTCATTCGTATACAAAAAGATATATTCAGCCTAACTAACAGAAAGTCTAATTTAGGATAATTAAAAGGAGTTATAATTACAAGGAAGAACAGAGAACTCTTAAAGAGTAATAGAAATACATTTGCTACATATGAGTTATGATTGTAATTAATTTTTTTTTGAAGTACTTACACATTTCTAGATGAATAGAAAGCATATATAACTTGAAGTCCTCTCTCACCAAATCTGCTTTGGGCACAAGCAGACTTCGCATGAAGTCTATTTTAGGTACAAGCAGACTTCACTCGAAGTCTATTCTAGGTACGAGCAGACTTCACCCAAAGTCAATTTTGAATTAGCTAACTATCTAAATTATTTTTAAAATTTGTACAGACATAACTATAATATAGAAATATGTTCCAACTTCTATATAAGAAAATACAATATCAAACACCCATAAGAAAGAAAAAAAACATAAACATGTTTATAGAGTATTTTTACAAAAGTTTACGTAGTAGATTTCAAGTGAAGTCTACTTATATTGAATGAGTTAACTACCTACCTATATTGTTTGTAAAATTTACACAGACATAAATATAATATATAACCATGTGAAACTTATATAAAAACAAAAAAAAAGTATCAAATAGACATAGAAAAAATATAAAAAAATACAAAAAAAAAATTAAAACATGCTTTAACTGTATTTTTACAAATTTAACAATGCAGACTTCACGTGATCTTTACACATGAAGTCTGCGTTTAAAAAGTAAACTTCCATCGAAGTCTCCTCTAACAAGCAGACTACCAATGAATTCTACTTTTTACACGCGTAGGCTTCTTTAGGTTATTTTTACAATGGACTAAATGTTGAATTTTTGGCACAGACTTCGAAATGAAGTCTCCAAAAAAAGGGGTTAGTTTTGCAATTGACCAAATGCTGACTTTTTAAGCAGACTTCAAAATGAAGTCTGCGGGTATATAGTAGACTTCTATTGAAGTATGCGTTATTTCCCAAGAAAAATACATGTGTTCGTTGACTTCTCTTGAAATATACTTGGGAAAATACGGGTTAGTGACGTCTGCACATGAAGTCTGCGACAAAAATAGATTTCAATAGTAGTCTACTCGAAAAGTAGCGGAGACTTATGAAAAAGGAGATTAGTTTTGCAATTGACCCGAAATCATAAGTCAATTCTGCAAATCTCCCTTAATATATTGTATACAGTCAAATCAAAAGAACAAATATTTTACTTAAAATGTAATAGCATGGATATTTAAAATAAATTAAAAGTATTTATCTCTCCAATCAAATCTATTAGAAATAAAAAATAATTATTTACTCAAACTTTGAAGTCTCTTGCTTTATAGAAATTATGATTAAATGTAATTTTATAAATTCTGTTTAGTAAATACATTTTTTTAAATGTTTATACATTAAATACATATTTTCAAACATAAAAATAAAATATGTATAATTGCCAACGCTATAAAATATATATTTAATATTTAATATATAAAATATAATTAATCTTTAAACGAGAATATTGAAATATGTATTTAATATATAAAAATATAAAATAATCATTATTAAAGGAAAATATTGAAATATGTATTTAATATATATAAATCTAAATAATTAATAAAATTTAGTAAACTGTTTGATTTTTATATAACTTAGTTTGTCAGAAAAGCAAAGCAAAATATAATTGAGTTACGAATAAAATGTAATTTTAAAACCTAAAAAACACAAATCCGAGTTAAACCGAACTGAACTTTAATTTGACTGGTCAACGAACGGTTAAGATTGTACACAAAAGAATCAGTAAAGAGAGCAATGGACGGTTAAGATTCATCGAGTAGGGTTTATAAGTGATACATATCTCTCTTTCGCTATTATCTAGTCTCTGTTTCTTCTTCACTAGTCTCGACTCTCTCCATTAATCTCAAAACATCCATGAATACAATCATGGAAGTGTTTGTGGAAAATACTACAATAGGAAGGTTCAGCATCGGAGTGAATACGTGGGATACAGTGTTAACTATGAAACAGAAGATCGAGAAGAGTCAACGTATCCCTGTTTCCAAACAAAAACTTTACTTCAACTCCAAGGTTCTCGATGACAATCTTTTTCTCATGCAATGTAAGATCTTCAACAAATCTCGTATCTTTCTCGTCATCTCTCCTGAATATAACCTTAATCAGAACAATCATCACTTGCCTTATCAAACCAAGCAATCACCAACAGAACCCTCAAATCAATCTAATCAGTTTGTTAACCCTCAAGCTTGGCCTGTGATGATGAGAAGCAATAACAATCATCAAGTACTGCGTCATACCGAGCCACCTTTACTCACAGCAGAATTAGTTAGAGAGTTCTTAATGAATCAAGATTCGCCTGCAGAAATCAATCAACTGCTTCAGCAAAATGAGCAATCATATGGAGAGTTCATTTATACTCAAAATCAACTTTTGAGTGATATCAGTAAGATTCAATCTAAAGAGAAGATTCAAGGTCAATACTCGCAGGTGATGATGGACGGTAGAAACAGTCAAGTGCCTCACCAAAACAGACTAGGTCAAGCTTTGAGTGATAGCAGTAATATTCAGAGATTTGGGTTAGGGAAAGGTAAAGCTAAAGAGAATATTCATGGTCAATACTCGCCGGTGATGCTGCAGGGTAGCTACGATCAAGTGTTTGTGTATACTGCGTGTGGTGTATGGTTCAGCATCGGAGTTGATATGTGGGATACAGTGTTAACTATGAAACAGAAGATCGAGAAAATTCAAGGTATCCCTGTATCCAAACAAACTCTTTACTTCAACTCCAAAGTTCTCAATGACAATCTTTATATCATACAATGTAACATCATCAACAAATCTTGTATCTTTCTCGTCATCTCTCCTGAATATAACAATGATCAATTGCCTTATCAAACCAAGCAATCTCCAACACAACCCTCAAATCGATCTAATGAGTTCGTGAAAGTGTTTGTGGATAATACTGCAAAAGGAACGTTCAGCATCGGAGTGAATACGTGGGATTCAGTGTTAACTATGAAACAGAAGATCAAGAAGTCTCAAGGTATCCCTGTTTCCAGACAAACCCTTTACTTGGACTCCAAGGTTCTCAATGACAAACTTCGTATCGAGCAATGTAAGATCTTCAACAACTCTCGTCTCTTTCTCGTCATCTCTCCAAAATATAACCCTAATCAGAACAATGATCAATTGCCTTATCAAAACAAGCAATCTCCAAGAGAACCCTCAAATCGATCTAATCAATTCGTTAACCCTCAAACTTGGCCTGTGATGGTGAACGATCATCAAGTACTGCCTCAAAACGAGCCACCTTTACTCACAGCAGAATCAGTTGAAGAGTTCTTAATGAATCAAGATTCTCCGGTGATGATGCAGGGTAGAAACAGTCAACTGCTTTCCCGAAATGATCAATCACTTGCAGAGACCATTTACAGTCAAGATCGAGCTTTGAGTGATATCAGTAAGATTCAATCTGAAAAGAACTTTCAAGGTCAATACTCGCAGGTTATGATGGACCATAGAAACAATCAAGTGCTTAACCACAATGAGCAACGTTCAGTACCGTCAAACTCAAGTGGAGATATCTGTAATATTCAAAGATTTGGGTTAGGGGAAGGTAAAGGTAAAGAGAATATTCACGGTCAATACTCGCCGGTGATGCTGCCTCAAACCGAGCCACCTTTAGTAACAGGAGACTCAGTTGAAGAGTTCTTAGAGTATCAAGATTTACAGGTGATGATGCCTCACCAAAATGAGCAATTTTCAGTACCCTCAAACTCAAGTGCAGAGACCATTTACAGTCAAGATCAAGCTTTGAGTGATCATATCTGTAAGATTCAAAGGTTTGGGTTAGGGGAAAGTGATATCAGTAAGATCATTCACGATCAATCTAATGAGTTCGTTA
>OVAX01003941.1:0-11179 GCA_900406405.1 Lepidium africanum | reverse complement strand
TTTTTTTTTTTTTTTTTTTTTTCTTTTGAATAAACGAAAATATTAGAAAATAAAGCAAAAATAATGGAAACAACGTAGAAGCTTATAGTTTAAATTGTAGAAGTCTATGATGACTTAAAGAATCTGAAAAAAAAAGACAAAAGAAGCATATGCAGTACAACAAGTTTGAATGGAGTTCATGCGAACTATGTTAGGTGTAAGTTGTTCCACCATTCACTTTCTGTCAAGGTTTCAAGATGATTGCGATCTTTACCTCCAGGTTCACTCACTACGTGGAAAGAAGTCAGAGCTGCATTCTTGGATCAGTTCTACACCAAATCGAAGATTGTAGCCTTGAGAAGCAAAATTTCAGCGTTTCAGCAACGTTTGGGTGAGTCTTTGAATGAAACTTGAGAGCGTTAAGGAGTACCAACGAGACTGTTCACACAACGGTTATTCTAATAAGCAGTTGCTTAATACTTTCTATGGTGGAATTGAGTGGGAGTACAAAAACTCTCTGAATGCTGCAAGTAATGGAGACTTCATGACTAATACTAGGGATGAAGCCTTCACCCTCATCGACAACTTGGCAGCAAGTTCTGGTAGTCACTGTCCGCAGTATGACAGAGGGAGAAAGGTTAACAGCGTAGAGATTCAGATAATGGATGAGATCGCTAAGAAGCTTGACATGCTTATCAAAGCTAATCAAGGGAATCATAGGGGTGTGCATCAGCTGGATGACAGTACAGAGGTAGCTAAGGTTTAGGATAAATCCGAAATGTCAGAGGAGCAGAGAGAAGTCGACTATGTCAATTGGCAGAACATGGGACATAATCAAAACTATCTTTCTTACAGGAGCACGAACGTGGAAAACTCACAGGATGTTGTTTTCCCAGCTCCGACAATGCCTCAGGGATCACCTTTCCAAGGAAAACCTTTTGTACAAAATCCCAGTCAGATATGGAACATCCAGAAGACTTACAATCAAAACCCAGGAGGTAATAACTGGCATAAACCATACAAACCCTATCTGCAACAAGCACTGCAGCAAGCTCCAGCAAGCTCCTTAGGTACTTCAAATGATAAGATCAAGGTATTGATCCAACAACTTGCAACTGAGCAGCAGAAAACCACACAAGAGATCAACACAAAGGTATACAGCATGTATAACGATTTGAATAGCATGTTTGAGTCAGTTTCTGTGCATTTGAAGAAGCTAGACACTCAGGTAGCCCAAACTGCTGAAGCTATAAGAAGACTTCAAGGAATTCTACCTGGAAAAGTTTAGAAGAATCCGAAGGAGTCATGCAATGTTGTGAAGTCATAAACTAAGGAATGTACTCTGAATAAGGAGGCGAGCAAGGAAGGTAAGTACAGACCTCCAATCCCATTCCCAAAAGAGCTTACCAAGCTAGAAGATCAAGGGGAATTCACAATACCTTGCAGTCCTGGGAGTTTGATCTTTAGTGATGCGCTCTGTGATTCTAGTGCAAACGTTAATGTCATCTCTCTAGAGACAATGAAGAAGTTAGGTATTGGTTTGATGCAGGAGCTCAACTCATCCATCTCTTTTGGAGATGCCACTTCTAAGAGTGCAAAGGGAAGAATAGTTGACTTCACCCTTCTGGTTGGAAACTACAAGGTTCCAACAGATTTCACTATAGTTGAGATGGCTAGAGTTGGATCAGTTTTGATATTGTTAGGAAGACCATTGCTAAACACCGTATGAGCTAAAATTGATTTCTTAACAAGAAAGTTGTGCTGGAAATGTTGATAAGGAAGTCTCCTACCCGATCAGTGCCTCAATGGGTAACTTGTGTGGAATGATAAACGCTTCTTCTGAGAAGGAAACAGTTTCTGAAATTGAAGATTTGGCTTCCACGAGCTTGAGAAGTTGTGAACTTGAGTATGAATCAGATGAGGAGTACAACGTTTGTCGTGAGCTAGCAGAGGACTCAGCTGAACAAGACAATACATGTATCCTTGATGTTAAATTTGATAAGTACTATGAGTTTGTTGTTCAAAACTTGTGTCTTAAAGTTTTTGCAGGTTAAATTGGACTTGAAACTTCAGGACCATACAGAGTGAAGGAAATTCAACCTGATGGAACTATAGTATTGTTGGATGCTACAGGAGCTGAATTCCATATGAAGGATGAATAGCTTAGAGGGTTCATCGTTGATGAGAAGGTGACTAAGGGGGTGAACATTCCTTCCAAAGGTGAATCCGCCATTTAGAGTTACAAGCGAGTCAAGCTAATGACTTTAAACAAGCGCTGAGTAGGAGGCAACCCACTATTAGGAAGTTTTCTTTTTCATTATCATTCTGTTTTTAGTTTATTTTTCATTTGGTTTTGTTTTGTTTCATGTGAGAAAGCGAGCAGAGAGCTTTGATCGATCGATCGTGTCCAAGATCGATCGATCGTTGTGGTTTCAGAGTTATGCGCGCAACCATTCGATCGACCTCAACAAAGAGATCGATCGATCAGCACTTCAAGGCACCATGCGCTCGGGTATTTGATCGACCTACAAAATTTGATCGATCGATCATCAAAGGGAAAAAAGTGTGCACTCAACTATTTGATCGATCTTAGCTGTAGGATCGATCGATCAAACTTTCACAGTCCATGCGCATGACCATTTGATCGACCTGCAGTAGTTTGATCGATCAATCATCGAGACAGAGGAAGATGCGCGTGACCATTTGATCGACTATGAGACGTTTGATCGCTCGATAAACGAAGAAGGAGGATTCATGATGGGGGTGATCGATCGATCGTGACCAGGATCGATCGATCAAGGGGCCAGGTAAGTACTTTATAAAGGGAAAACACAGGTTTATGAAGAATTATCAAAACACAAAACAATTTTTGTTCTTGAGCGATTTTCCTCAAAAAATCTTCAAAAACTCATAACTTCTTTGATTCTTAACCGTTTTCTTCGATTCAAAGGCCTAATCCACTCGAATTTCTCCCTTGTATCTGATTATCTTATTATCTCTTTTGATTGGCAAAGGTATGGCTTCCTAATTAACAATTTACAGAACGAATTGAAGCTTTTGGGGAAGTTTTGGATTTCGATTTATTGATGTTTTATTGCTTAAAATCCATATGCTTTCACTATTGTTGGAAAATTTTGAAGCTCTCTTGCTTTGTATGTGATTGATTCTTGCTTAAAAATCGATGGTTAGGTTGAAGGAGAATTTTTAGAGATTTTTGGAAATTTAGGTTTGAAATTGAGTTTTTGTGAAGTTAATTGATGCATTGTTGGATGTTATCTGTGTTAATTATTGAGTTTAGCAATTGATTTCACAATCATCTCAATTGTATTTCAGATTTTGATATTCTCATACTTTCTTTTGAAACTGAATTCTCTTTTGTTCCTTGTTGTTGTTTACAGACGATGGTGCAAACAAATGAACCGAGAAAACCTGCAAAGAAGGTTAGGAGATCAGCCAATCTTGAGGTCGGATAATCCTCTAGTGGTTCAGGTCTTAGAGAGCAGCTACCGTGGCCTAGACCTGATGAGGAACCATTCGAGAAGAATCTTGGTAATCGGTCTAATCCGTCGTTGTTGAAGAATGACAAAGCCTATAGGAAGCATACAACTGAAGGAGGATGGTAGAAGTTTCATGGGATTTTTATGATCAGCTGTTGAGAAACAAGATGCTTCCGAGTAAGTTTCTCTACCCTGCTACTCTGGATAAGTTGGGGATTCCTGATGATGTTGGTGGTATGCTTCAGAGACTCGGTTTGGGTACCTTTGGGTCTACACCATATCCACTATACCCAGAGCCGGTTCGTCAGTTTTTAGCCAGTTGTGATCTCCATTTGGCTGCAGACCCTCATGCTCCCGTTTCTGTTGCATACTTCACTTTCATGTTCAAAGGAGTATCATACACACATCAGAGATATCTGCAGGATATATGGCTTTAGAGAGGATGATGAGGGACAGTTGCCTCCTAGTTCTGGTCCTGCCAATGATGCCCTGTGGCATATTTTAGTGGATGGAGGTTTCTAGGGACGTGATTCCAAACTCACGCACATCAAGAACCCAATGGTTCGGATTGTAGCGAAGCTTCTTGGGTCTACTATCCTTTGTAAGGAGATAAACCCTACTATTACGAAGCCAGAGTTGGAGATTCTGCATCATGCTATTGCTCTAGTGGTTCCGGATCTCTATGGTGATGCTCCTACTCCTCAGTATAAACCTTGTGACATCAACTAGGGATACGTTTTTGCAAGCTTACTTATGAATCGTCGCTTCAGAGGTGCACCAGACCAACCACTCGCAGAGACCTTATGTTGTTGGGCGTCATTCGGATGATGCATCAGAGGATGAGGATGATCAGCCTCTGGATTGCCGCCTACCACACCGTCGTCGAGCTCCAGGAGACCGCGAGAGTCAGAGCCCAGAGTAGCTCTTTCGAATTTCTCACACTTTATCTTTTATTTTATGTTATGCATTTTGTTTCTTTTTATTTTTGATTAACGCCTTTTTCTTTTACTTTTCTTTTAAGCTTTGATTTCTTTGAAAATTTCTATGATTTGCTGTATTTTTGAACTTTTGAAACTGATGTTTAGGAACTATGATTTTAGTTAGTTACTTTTCATTTTAATTCACTTTTCCTTCTTGTTTGTGTCCACTCTGTTTTAGGATTGTGAATCGTGTGACCCGTGATCGATCGATCATTCCCACGATCAATCGATCAAAGTGAATTTTGAAGATAGCACTCGATCTAATGATCAACTTGAACATCATTGCAACCTCGATCAACTATACAAGTTCACTATTTTCACGATCCTATTCTTCTTTCATTTTTCATTTGTTTCTCTTATAAGTTGATCTTCCTCTTTCTTGCTCATTTCCACAGTAGGACAGTGTGAAGTAAGTCTGGGGGAGAACACTTGCTATGACTAACGAGTTTCTTTCTTTAGTTTTTTTTTTGAGTTGTTTTTCATGTTTTTCCTGAGTCAGTTTGTGTCTTGTTGAGTTGAAACTGTTATTAAGAACCGTGATTTTTGAGGAATTATTGCATTTTCAGGAACTTAAGTAACCATTGACTCAGATTTAACAGGCATTGATTGACTATTGGAAAACCTAGAGACCTTGCAACTTCCCAACGTTACCCATATCCTCTTAGGTATTCGAAGAATCTCATGCCGGTTTCACACCTAACCTGACTTAATTTTTCTCATCAACGGGCTTGGTATACATTGGATCGGGTTCTCTCTTCGGTCCTGAAAGTCTTATCTGTGTGAGTATGGTTCCCCTCTCTCTAATCTTTTTATAGTTCTTGTGTTGAACATGCAATTTCTGTAATAACTATAAAAACAAAGTTGAATGCCATGTTAGT
This sequence comes from Lepidium africanum, assembly GCA_900406405.1. Classification (NCBI taxonomy): domain Eukaryota; kingdom Viridiplantae; phylum Streptophyta; class Magnoliopsida; order Brassicales; family Brassicaceae; genus Lepidium; species Lepidium africanum. Next base: position 5,845 of record OVAX01003941.1, on the reverse strand, counting down.
AGGCTGAGGAAAACTCCAATGACACTACTCTTGCTTTCATTCTTTGAGTTGCTAAAGAACCAACCAATAAAAAAATACAATGATACCTTAAGTAAGTAGGGAAAAATTGGTTGGACAACCGAATAAAAAAAATAAAATGATACCCTAGGTAAGTAGGGAAAAATTCAGTTGAGTAGCCGATAGAAAAAATAAAATGATACCCTAGGTAAATAGAGAAAAATCGGCTGCAATGTAGATGAAAATAGAGGAAAGGAACCATAGAGAAGGTAGCTTTAAGGCTGAGAAAACCCATGTGTCATTTGATCGATATTCCCTTGATGAGACCACACTCAGATACTTTAGATAGTCGGTATGGTGCATTCGGATTGCTTACTAGGATTGTGGAGTTTGATTGGGATAGTTGCAAAGTCTAGGTGATGTACAAGGTGGTCTCGATATTGTCAGGTATTTTTCATGTGGATTACTAAAGTGATTGTTCTTGTGGTAATCTTATGACGAATGAGTTCCTGCGTCACTTCTCTTTTTCAGTCTTGGTTTTCTTTTTGCTTAAGGAATAGTAAAAAGCTAAGTTTGGAGGAATTGATCTACCTCAATTTTTATCGGTTTTGAGCTCATTAATTCACTTATTTTCAGAGTCTTTGTCTGCATTTTAGAGTATTTTCAGATGGAAAACGAGAAGAATTTGGATTACACCGTGGAGTTTCGTTTGGAAGGATTTGGAGCATTTTCTGGATTTTCAGCAAAAGAGTGATGATCGATCGATCAACCCCTTGCTCGATCGATCAATCTCTTCAGCCAAAGTAGCGCTCGGCCTATTGATCAACCTCACATCTCATGATTGATCGATCACATCTACACCAGAAGCAGTGTTCGACCTTATGATCGAGCAAGCTATGTGGGAGATCGATAGCTCATCATTGATCGAATGATCAACCCTTTGATTGATTGATCAACGAAGCTACGAGAGATAACCTAATTTTCCCATTTGTACCTGCGAGTTATAGAGCATATAAATACTCTTTTTCTTATTTCGTTTTGGGAGAGAGCAGACATGAGAGAGACCTTTTTACAACAGTTTTAGCTTTTGTAAGCAAGGAGAAGAATTCCTTCATACCTTGAGAAGAATTTTTGAACCCTTTTTATTATTCAATTGCAATTTCATGTTTTCTTCTACCATGATTTTTGTTTCTGTTTCAATTATGTCTGAGTAGATCTCTTGTCAGGTTTAGGGATTCTAGGGATTTAGGAATCGATGATTAGGGATTAAATAGGATTGATTGTTAGAAATTCTCCATCTAAACTCTTGCTTAAAGCTTAGATTAGCCTGATCAACTAGTTTATGAATCTAGGTTGTTAGCTTTTTAAAAGTTTGTTAAGAACCAGAACTAGTTTAGATGAGCAATTGTTTTTAACCAACGACAGTTGATAGTTAGAGTGAATTGTGGATAATTGAACCCATTCGGTAAAACCTTTTTGCTTCGCTAGGACCAACGAAAGTTAGGATTTTCTAGGTTGCTAAATTGAGTGATAAGTGTCACGACAGTGGACTTGTTTGACTTTTATGTTCAAGTCGAGAACAGAGCTTTAGTTTCTTGAAGAATTTCCCTGATTTGATTCATGTTTCCTGATGAATACCCGAATGCCTGATGTTTTATTATTGATTCAAACCGTTTAAGTTGTTAGATTTTTATTACTAATATCGATTTGGTATAGCTTGAAATATAATAGATTGTCAAAAGTGCAAACTTGGTTCTTCGTGAATACGATCCTTAAGTACTACTACTTCATTGTTGTGCACTTGCAGTAGATTATTTAGGGTACAACCTGATCACATCAATGCTAAGCTATATTAGATGTGATAACTTCACCATGCCATACTAAAATTTGTGTTCATACTCATATGAGTTGTTAAAGTAAACACATACGAATCGTACTAAGTGTTCTTGCTTTGCCAGATATTACAGAACAAGTCTGTTGGCCGAGATGAGTGATGTCTACAGCTTTGGAATTGTATTATTAGAGATGATGACAAATCAGCATATAATTGATCAACACCGTGGAAAGAAACACATAACAGACTGGGTGGCGCTTGTGCTTAAAAATGGAGATATTGCCAAGATTATGGATCCTAATCTTCATGGTGATTACGAATCAAACTCTACCTGGAGAACTCTTGAATTGGCTATGACATGTGCAAACCCTTCTTCAGAAAGACGACCAACCATGTCCCAAGTTATTAAAAGAATGTCTTACTTCTGAAAACATGATGAGAAGTAAGAACCAAGAGATGGATTCTGATAGTTCCATTGAAGTGACCATGAGCTTTACTACTGAGGTTGCCCCTATGGCAAGGTAGTTTTTGTAAGGAAGTCCCATTTAAATTTATGTATGATCAAAATTGGTCATATGATGTTTTATTTTATATTGTTTTGAGACATGATAACTAAACAAATATGTGCAAAGCACTCGTTGGATCATGTGTTTGCTCAGTATTCTGGAAAGAGAAATTTTGTTCAGGACTAACATCTAATCAACCATAGACTAAAATTCACGATCAATGCTGATTTCACTTTCCAGAAGATAACTTTTTGTTTTTGTCAACAATGGGTCACAACTGGCCGGTATATTAGCCAAGTTTCTACATAATGTCAGTGGTAGGACTCGATTCCTAGATGTGCAAGTGCACCTGCTATTTAGTGAACTTAACATCTGCCACTGGACGAAAAACCACTTCCAGAAGATAATTTAATTACAAAAATCATGATATATCAAAGTGATTCCAAATTGTGATTTAAAATACTTCAAAAATTGGAGGAATAATTAGGCCAATAAATTACAAATATATTTGAAATTCTTTAAAATTAAAATTTATCGTACATCAAAACTATTAATTGATCTAATAATATTATAGATTACTTAATTCTTGCTATAGTTTAGTTTAGAGATTAGTTAACAATTAAACAACGAAATATCGTCGGTATCTTTGGATAAATAACAAATATCGTCGAAACCCTAGGTTCGGCTGTTCGGGTTCTGACGGTGAAGGCGTGGCGGGGTTTTGGTGATGAATCGGCGCTGTCCGTAGAAGAAGACAAGCGGTTTCTCGGCATAAGGTGTTCGTTTTTCCTTCCTTTATCGGGGGTTCCATCCCCATCTCTCTCTTTGTCGCAGGTCCAAAAGGGCAGGGGTGAGGACAAAGAAGGAGTGATGCAAGGGGCTTCCTCGGTATGCCGAAGGGAGTGTTGAGGCAATGGTTGAAGGGGTTCCAGTATGTCCTCTTTTTATGTTCTGGGGTTTTCTCCCCGAGTCTTTCTCAGGCTATTAAGGTTTCTCATGTTTCGGATGAGTGAGTTAGGGTGGAGTGTGCACCTTTGTGTAGTCTTTCATGTTGGCTCTCTGTGGTTTTCGAGGATTTTTGGTTGGATTTTCTATCCAACAAAGTCAAGGTTTTGGTGGTCCTTATTGAAGAGTTTGAATGAGTATCTAGTTGCTGGTTCAATTTGTTCGGGGGTAGATATGTTTAAATATCTGCTATCAAAAGGTCTCTATGTTTTGGATAGAATCTGGTACGAAGTTAGTGCTCTGATTCTTATCTTGTTCGTATCTTTAGAATTTGATTTTGATTCACTTAGTCATTCAATTCTGATCCTGGTCTTCATTGTCTTGATGTTTTATGTTCCTTGCCGTAAGTTTAGGTTGCCTTTTTTGTTACAGATCCTCTTGTTTAGCTCTGGATGGTGTGAAACTGATGTTCCCATCCTAGTGTTGATCATGATTCGTTTTATGATTCTGGTGGCTGATCAGGATTCTTTCTGTATCTCGATCAGTGATAATTGTCTGTCAATTATGTTAATCGTATCTGTAGGATTTAATGTTGATTTATTTGGATATCCACGATTGATTCTGGTTTTGGTACCAGCCGAGGACTACTTATGGCTGACCAATTCTCGTTTCCCTCAATATTCACATTCCGTTTTCTCTTCAAAGCTTTCTTATAAGCTCTGTTGTTGTTTAACGATCTTAATTTCAATTATGTCACAGCTTAATTTAGCTAAAAAGGCTCTTGACAACAGGTCTCCCCCAAAGACGTTGAAAATCAAGGTTCCAGCTATTGATAATTCGGATCTGTTGGCTCGTTGTTCTAGGATAATGCTTGGACGGTGTCTAAACCCGATGTGCCAGGATGTAGAATCTCTCCTTTTTATGATGCCTAAACTTTGGCAGCTAAAGGGACGGGCCCATGGACTCAACTTAGGGAATGGCCGTTTTCAGTTCGAATTCGAGTCTGAGCAGGAGTTGCAGCAAATTCTGCGGTTAAGGGCAAGCCATTTTGATGGTTGGATGGTGTCATACGCACCATGGAAGCCGTATGCTGGAGCGAATTACCCTCATTCAATCTGTTTCTGGGTCTAGATCACGGGGATTCCGTTCGAGTATAGCACAGAAGAAATCTATTCTCTCGTGGGAGGCTCTTTGGGACATGTGCTGGCAGTAAAAGTGGACAAGAGGAGAATTCAAATTGAATTCCCTTGTTCCAAACCGCTTATCTTCTCCTCCACTTTGGAGTTCTCGGATGGGCAGGAAACTCAGGTTTTAATCGATTATAAGAATTTGGAAGGGTTTTGTTCTTTGTGTTACAGGCTCACCCATAAAGCTGCCAACTGTTACAAAGCTAAGAAGGAGGTTCATGTAGGACGGGAGGAGAAGAAATATGTTTCCCAGGGGGGTAGAAGTCGAAGCTATAAGAATGCTGTGGTGGGGCAAGTTGTTCATGAGGATCCTGAGGAGGCGAAGTCGCCTGTTTTCGCGACAAAGGCTGTGAGTAAGGGTTCCAAGCCGAAAAGGAGATTACAACAGGCGGTAGATCAGATGGTTGGGGTCGATAGCCGGTTAAGTAACGGAGAGACGTCAAGCAAGAATTTGCAAGTCTCTAGAGTGGATCCGATTGAAGCTCATTCTGTGAAGAAGGTCCGCCGGCCGTTGTTTCAATCTGAGGAACAATTGTTGGAGGCGGATGATCCTATGACACAGGATGATGCAGTTCTCGGGAACCAGGAAGAGACAGGTCAGGTTCAAAGGGCTGAGATTAATTTGCCTTTGATAAATGATGAGTTGGGTGCAGGTACGGGTGCAGAGGTAGATAAAAGTAGTGCTTCTGGCTCGGTGACTAAGTGTGGAGCTGAGGCTAAGGAAAACCACGAAGGCTCTTATAATTCTGCAGAACATGCTGATTTTGAGGAGTTGCAAAGGAAATATGAGGAGCTTGATAAATATGTGATGAAGACTCAGGTTGAGAAGCCACATTTGCCTCCATCAAATCCAGGTTCAAGGGCGGGAACTCCCCTCCGTGGTGTGAGCATACGGAAGATGAATGTTATGACTGCACTATCTCCTCGTCAAGTACCAAAGGAGGTCAAAGGCAAGGGGAAGAAGTCAAAGGATCAGGGAAAGGGTTCAATTAAGTATTAAGTTTAATTTATGTTATCAGCCCTCTGTTGGAATTGTCAAGGTATTGGCAATAGGGTTTCAATAAGCTATCTTAGGGATATTTGGAAAAAACATAAACCTGATTTTTTGTTTTTGTCTGAAACTAAGAATAATATGTTTTTTATGGAAAAAATTCAATCCCATTTGGGTTATAACATGATGCATACTGTTGAGCCGATCGGGTTAAGTGGCGGTTTGGCTTTATTTTACAAGGATTCTTCTAATGTTGTTTTACTTCATAAGGACAAAAGAATGATTGATGTAAGATGTGAATTTAATGGAAAAACTATTTATATAACTTTTATATATGGTGAACCTAATCAGAATTTACGTGATCAAGTGTGGGAGAGGGTGACGA
>OVAX01003940.1:0-16087 GCA_900406405.1 Lepidium africanum | reverse complement strand
CGCAAATCAGTCCCACATTTCAAAAATGGGACTGATTTGCGACTGATTGTGCAGTCTCAAATGACAAGTTTTCTTGTAGTGAGAGTAGTATTGTATTTCTCAGTCTTAGAAACAGGTTAGTGTGACAAAAAAAAAATAATAATAATAATAAAAAAGAAACAGGTTAGTAAGATTTTTATATAAGAGTAGTCTTTTGAAGACTTTCATATTAGTTTACAGAATCCAAACACTAATCTAGTATTTGAAGAAGTTGATTTGAAGACTTTTCATGTAAGAGTAATATAAAAGTCTTCAAAATACTAATCTATTTGAAGACTTTCATATTGATTTACAGAATCAAAACTACATAGATTATGATATTTCTTAGAATTAATTATCTATAACGTTACTTATCTTTAAAATAGCTAGAAATGCCATAGAATGTAATATGGTTGAAAATATCATAGCTATGAGATGTTAAAAATGAGTTTTTACCTATTGGGTACCCAAAACCCAGAAATAATATAGGGTCCCAAAGTCTTGTTTTAACAAGGAAAAAAAAATCAGGCTTAGAATGGGTATTACCCAGAATTGATAGGTTTTGTTCGGGTATACCCATTGGGTAACAAGTACCCAATGAATTTTTTTATAAATAAAACATTTGATTAAATATGTAAATATTGTTTTATTTATCTCTCCTATTTTTTTACTCTCTCTCATCATTTTTACTCTCTCTTCTCTTTTTTATTCTCTCTCGTTTTTTACTCTCTCTTCTTTTTTACTCTCTCTCATCTTTTTACACTCTCTCATCTTTTTATTCTCTCTTTCCTCTTTTTAGTCTCTCACATTTTTTTTACACTATCTCCTTTTTTTACTCTCTCTCCTCTCCTTTTACTCTCTCTCCTCTTTTTACTCCCTCCTCTCTTTTTACTCTCTCATCTCTTTTTACTCTCTCCTCTTTTTACTCTCTCTCTCATATTTTTACTCTCTCTCACTTTTTTTACTCTCTCTCATCTTTTTACTCTATCTCCTATTTTCACTCTTTCTCTCATATTTTTACTTTATCTCACCTTTTTACGCTCTCTCATCTTTTTACTCACTCTCTCATCTTTTTACTCACTCTCTCCTCTTTTTATTCTCTCTCATCTTTTTATTCTCTCTCCTCTTTTTATTCTCTCTCATCTTTTTGCTATATCTCCTCTTTTTACTCACTCCTCTCTTTTTATTCTCTCTCATCATTTTACTCTCTCTCCTCTTAAAATAAATATTAAATTTATTTTACTAACAAAATTGAGATATTAAATATGTATAATTTAAAATTATATTAGAAACTACAAACAAACTTAAATATCAAATAAGAATGACTGTGTGTACCCATTTTAAACACATACATTTTTGGGTTTTATCTAGGTAGTCTTAATAAAACCCTAAGTCTTATTGTGTTTTTCTGCTTTGGGTTTTTTATGGGCGGGCTTATTTTGGGTTTGGGTCGGGCCGGGTTTTTTACCCATTTTAACATCCCTAATCATAACCAACTAAAACGTAAAAGTCTCTATCCAGTTGGTTTCCAAAATAACTTTAGTTGCAAAGAAAAGATGAAAGAGAGAGGAGAGGGAAGAGAAAAAGGAAGAAAGAGAATAAAGATATTTTCGTGGAAAAGTGGAGAGAATAGAAGAAAGAAAAAATATTGACGAATGAATAAACGATACATGATAAACAAAAAGAGAAAAAACAAATTATGTTCGGCGACAGACATGGATGCATAGGCGGACCCATTACCAAATTAAGGTGATCATATAACACACCACGTAAAAATATTTAAACTCATGATAATGTTAAAATTTTTTTAGTAGAATTGGTATTTTTATTAGTATTTGACGTCCCCAACCAAAGATCAATCTTTCATTTTGACACTTTTTGATTTTGATTTTTTAGATATATTTATGAGGTTTTTATTATTATTTTGAAAATTGTAGTAATTTTTCTAGATAAATTATACTATGTATATATTTTTTAAAGTGTTGACCTAGACAAGGAGCTTGTGGTCAAGTGGTAGGAGGTGGACCTAGGATTTTAAAGAGTTAGTAGGTTCGATTCCTCCTGCTATACAAAACTAAACCACATTTTTCTAATCACCCTTACATGGATATGACTCCATGCTTTTTGGCCCATTTGAATACCTGGAGAGAGGGTCTATCCCCCTCCGATAAGGTTTGGGAATTCCTGAGTTATCAAAAAAAAAAAGTGTTGACCTATGTGATGCATTAGCTAATGGCTAGATATTTGGACATCACCCTACTACATGTGGAAGTTAATAAACAAGGAGTTATAGGAATGAGTTTAAATTATAAATAAAGTCTTGTAGATTCAATATTAACAAAAAATGGTTGACCCATGTAAACAAAATTTATGGTTTTACCATTGCATGGATATAAGCGATGTGCATGGTCATAAGATCGATGAATATGGACATTGAAGAAATATAGATATAATTTTAAACATGAAACAGAGAAAGAAGAAAGAAGAAAGGAAGAAAAGAGAATGAAGTGCAATTTTGTCATCATAATTTCCCCTTTCCATTTATATGCGGCATTTTTGGGTATTTAGCAAACATAAGTGACATTTTTAGCCAATTTTCCTATCTTTCATAACATTAATTTAAACACTTCATTATATTAGTTCATTTTGTTCTAAAAATTATTATAAAAAAAATTGTAACTAAGAATACATTATGATAAAATAAAATTATAATCACATAATATTGTTAATAAAAAATTAAAAATAATAGATAAAAAACGAAATAACTAACATATCAACGTTTAACAAACTAAATAACTAATGATATCAATTTTTAACAATCTAAATATCTTATTAGATACCAGCACGCCCTCATTTTCCAGGTTCTTCCATTTACTCTAATATGGACCACCTCATTTGGAGACTTTCCCACAAGGAAGAGTTTTTAAGTTTTCCTTGGATTCTTTGGTTCCTATGGCGAGCAAGAAATGACAAAATTTTCTCAAGTATAGCAAAAAATCCTAGGGATATTATTCTGTAAGCAGAATCTGAAGTGGCAGCTTGGACTAAAGCACACACAAATAATAATAAAAGATATGGAGCTACTCTGATTATTACGAATGAATATACCGTGTTTATAAATAGACCCATAACGACCAATCTGGCTTTTATAGGATACAAATGTATAGTAGATGCTTCATGGAAGGATTCTGATTTTCATTCAGGATTAGGTTGGTACTGCTTTTCATTTGAGGGTGGTGGGGTGAATATGGGGGCCCAGAGCATTAAACGCAGCTTGTCCCTTTTGCACTCGAAGTTTGAGGCTCTTCTATGGGCTATGACTTGCTTATTAGCCCTTCAGATTTTTAAAGTAGAGTTTCTGGTCGATTGCTCTGAACTAGTGAAGATGATTGATGACCCCTCCACTTGGCTAGCTTTTATACCATACCTAGACGATTTCTCAAGACTCAGGAGTTCCTTCAGATTTTGCTCCTTAATCCTGATTCCGCGTGCTATCAATCACAAGAAAATTTTCCTTGCCCGTAATGTCAGAAGATTAGCTAGAAGTCATGTTTATGTGAATGATGTACCCCCTTCTTGGACCCATTTTATTCGTAATTGAGTAAAGTTGACAAAAAAATAAATATCTTATTAGGTATAACAAATCTCAGTTTTGTTAATCTACAAATACATATTAATTAGATAATATTTATAATATATACTTTTATATAACAACATTTGTTTATATATGATATAAAAAACGATTTATATAACCTCAGATATTAGCATTTATAGTAGGTTAATCGAGTATATATTTTAATTTTAGAAAGAGACATACATTCAGATATAGTTTAAGTTTATCATAACTAATTTCTAATATTTATTTTATATCATAATGAATATCACTAATTAATTATATCTTAGAATTTTACTCCTTATCCTAATAGGTTAAATTTATTCTTCTATTTAAATAGATGACTCACACCATGAGTAATACTAAAATATATAAATGAAAACAATAGGTGATTCTCAAACTTTTTCTCTCACGATCTTTTCGAATTCATCATATTGTTTTCTGAAAGTTCTTCTTTGAAACCTTGCAAACAAAGTTGGAGAATCAAATTTAAGATTATAAGGTTGTGGAAGGTTTCACTGCAGTGTCACTAGTTCTTTGTGATTATAAGGTTTGTAACTAATATTTTATCTATATACATTAAATATCATTAGGAATTTTTTTCTAAAGAATTCATATATATTTGTAAGGTGATAAAATTCATTGTAATATCAAGAAGAAACTGGTTTTCAAATTCGTTAATCTTCTTGAGCAGAGAAGTATTAAGATCATTACAAACCTACAAATTTGTCCTGCAAGCAGATCTTCCCGAACTTCAACTCATAAGTACAGAATCGGGTATGTGTACACAACCTCGTTTAAGTCAACTAATCCTCTCTCAGACTCGGTTTTGGGATTAAAATTTTTAGATTACAGTGAATTACTTGATGGACGACTTGATGATATTTATGTAATTGGTAAATAATGTGTAGTTTTTTAAAATTTATAATTAAATTTATTAAACTTTTATTTGCATTTGGTTTTAATGGTTAAACATGTCATGATTTCCTTACTTTTTTATATATATCATAACGGAAGTGAATAGAAAACCAACCAAACAACTTAACATTAGTCTTAGGGATGCTAAGCAAATTTTGTTTTCTTAAAAAAAAAGAAAAATCATATAATTACGTCTAATAAGTAAACTATACACGTTAATATTTTATTCCACACAGAGCTCGAATGTTAATTAATATTTTGTGAGGGAAATATGTTTGAGATTATTCAAGAGAAAGCTAAGAATATATTTGCCCTCCGAACTGTACTTGTCTTGAGTTTTGCAAGATAAAAGTATTTAGAGGTCTACATATATATATATATATATATATATTTGTTTTTTGATATTTATTAATTGTAAATTTATAAGATATACGTATATTAATTTTTCTAATATTTACTAAGGTATATATTTAAAATATTATAATGTTTTAAAAATATATTAAAAATTAAAAAAATAATAATACAAGTTTATATGTCTAAATGAAAACATGACTCATGTTTCCTAAATGAACACATGTTTACAAATCTAAAATGAACATGAATCTAAAAACCTAAATGAATATGACTTTAAAATCCTAAATGAACGTGCGTCTAAAAACATAGATGAATACTGGTCTAAAAAACTAAATGAACATGAATCTAAAAACCTAAATGACACAACTCAAAAAAGTTTATATACAAAAATTATAATGCATCAAAACCGAAATCATCAGAGATCAAAAAATGTATTAGGTATACAACACCACTCATTATTATCAATTAATTATTTAGTATATCAAATATATATAAAATTAATAAATATACATATACAAATTAAACAATGAAAAAAATATCACATAATAAATAAATAAAAATAACTACAAATGCATATTAGTTTTTGGATAATTAGCTCAATATACATAAACAATTTTTTTGGTCAATAATTGGATCGACAATGCTCGATCCATAGCCTAAAATCAATCCTAAAAATACATTATCTACTATAATGTAGTAGAGATGAACAATTGATGTTAGACTGTGAAATATTTTGAGTTGGACAAAAATGCTTCTAGAGTTTGGTAGAAAAATGCTTCAACAAATTACAGAGTTTCCTCTCATAAAAAGCCTCCACATATAAATCCAGCTGTTGTTCATTAAATGTTAAAGGATTTGTTATATTTTTTTTTTTGTCAACGGCAGACTATATTATAACAAATCACAAAAGTAAAGAGTTACATCAAGAAATCATAAGTATTCTCTCTTATACAACGGGCGAGAATATCCGCTTTATGATTAAGAGATCTGGGAATGACAGAAAGAGAGAAATAAGAAAATAAAGAACTTAGCCTCAAGAACTCCTCTTGGTAGGGAAGAAAACCCGACCACTCCTCTAGACGATTAATAATCTTCAAAACCGTCTCACAATCTGTTGATATCTCCACCTCCATGATATGTAGCGCCAGGAGAGATTACATTGCCCAAAGAACAGCTTCAACTTCTGCATGAAGGGCAAAAAGACTCCGGTGGACTTCTCGAACCCCATGTACTCTCCTCCCACTGAATCTGGAAAGCAGAACCAACCTAAACCCATTTGATGGTCGGTATTCTTCCAGGAAGCGTCCACAAAACATTTGTAGCCTGTGAAACTTGGATTAGATGTGGATGGGAAAGCCAATGGAGACTTTTTAAAAGTGGTATGAATTTCTAAAGGGACTCTAAAGTCCTTAAGTTCATTTTGAGCTACAGACAATTCTTTATAGTCTGCTTCCGCCTGAATAAGTATGTTACGGGAATCTGTATCTCGATTTGAGAAACAATGATCATTCCGCGCTTTCCAAATATGCCAAATAATCCATGGGAATATATTGGTTTCATCTTGATCAGATAGCCGCCAGAACAAATAATCAAGATTGTACCAAATTGATTTGCCAGGAAAAAAATCTAACGCAGAAGGGATACATGATAGTGCCCAAGTTTGAAGCGCTGGTGGGCATTCAAAAAGGACATGATTTATGGTCTCGTTGTCTGCACCACAACGTGTGCATCTAGTATCACAATTGATTCCTCTCTGAGTTAGATTCTGCTTAATTGCAGTACAACCCGATAAAGTTTGCCAAATAAAATGTTGTATTTTATTTGGACAATTCAACTTCCAAATTTTTTTTATGTAGGGCTTGAAAATTTGGACCAATCTGACCTAATTCTAGCAATGAAAAGGATTCTTCAGTTTGATATCCAGATTTGACAGTGTATCGTCCTGGTTTAGTAAAGTGTCAACCTCAGTAATCTGGTCGCTCTCTATGTGGAATGGGGCTTCCCAAAATTAGTTGGACATCACTAGGCTCAAAGTACTGACGAACTAGAACTTCTTTCTAGGACCCTGAACTATGATCAATGAATTGGTCAATAGTCAAGTCAGGAAACAAGTTTAGATTCGAAAGGGATGCTGGCTGGGGAACAATATCTGGTATCCACGGATCTTGCCAGACCTAAATTGTATTATCATCACCAATTTTCTTAATGATCCCTTTGGATACTAAAGATCTAGCTAAGGAAATGCTTCACCACCCATAAGAGGGAGAAGCAATTATTTTTGCTGTTAAAGGACATTGGTCCTCTTAATAACGTCCTTTCATCACTTTCGCAAAAAGTGTATTTGTGAAATCAAGTAATCTCCAGAGTTGTTTAGCCAGAAAAGCTGAGTTAAATTCCTCCAAGGCTCTAAAGCCCAAACCTCCTTTGGATTTTGGTTTACACAATTCTTTCCATTGTTTCCAATGGATACCTTTGGAGGTTTCTGAGTTTGACCACCAAAAGTTTGCTATTGCAGAATTTAACTTTATTATAACCGACTTAGGTAGACAGTAACATGACATTACATAAGTTGGTAAAGCAGTAAGAACATATTTAATTAAGACTTCCTTTCCAGCTTTTGATAGAAATTTAGAAGACCAATTATTTATTCGTTCCTAAAGCTTTTCGCGTACAAATGCAAAAACCTTAATTTTGGCTCCACCTATGTTTTCCAGAAGACCTAAATAGGAACCCATTCCTCCTATGTTGGTAATCCCAAGAATCCTATGTAATTCCATTTTCTGACAATCTGGGACAGTATGTCCAAATTGAATAGACGATTTATCAAAATTAATTTGTTGACTAGATACTAGTTCATACTCTTTGAGTATTTGTAATATTTGAGTAGCTTCTTCCTTGGTAGTTTACAGAAGAACAAGCTATCATCTGCAAACAAAAGATGAGAAACAGTTGGGCTAGCACGAGCAATTGATAAATTTGTGATGAATTGTTGTTGCCCGGCCAGTCGTAATTTGGAAATAAGGACTTCCGTAAACAGGATAAATAGATAGGGTGACAATGGATATCCATGTCTTAATCCCTGATGTGGAATAATACGACCTCCCAAAATGCCGTTAATAAGTACAGAGTATTCTACACTAGTAATACAGTGCATAATACATTGTATCCAATCATCACAAAATCCTAACTTCCTCAATAAAGTATCAATAAAGTTTCATTCTACTATGTCATATACTTTGCTCATATCTGTTTTTATGGCCATGAATTGTCCCTTCACCGCCTTATTGGTCCGTAATGCATGAAACATCTCCTGAGCAATCAAGATATTATCTGAGATAAGACGCACAACATCAAAAGCCGACTGGGTTTCTGAAGTGAGCTTTGGTAACACTCTTTTGAGTCTCAAACATTAAACCTTGGATATTATTTTATAGCCAACATTGCATAAACTAATAGATCGGAATTCCACCATTTTTGTTAGTCGTGATATCTTAGGAATAAGACAAATATTTGTTTTATTTAGTCCATGTTCAAATGATCTTTGACGAAGAAAATCATTAACCAAGGAAACTAAGTCCTCTTTAATGGTACTCCTAGAGTTCTGGAAAAAGAGGGTAGTCATACCATCTGGTCCCGGAGTTTTTCCTAGGTCCATCATGAATAGAGCTGATTTAACTTCATCTTCAGTAGCCATTTTCATCAAAATTTGATTATCAGACTCCGTTATTTTGGGCTCTAATTCATCTAATAAAATATTAGCATTACCATTACTGGAAAAAAGTTAGGAAAAATAGCATGAAGCTTCGTTCAAAATATCCTCCTCCGTTGTGACCCAATTCCCATTTTTGGNTTCCCATTTTTGGTCATAAGACCAATGATTCTATTTCGTGCTTTTCGCTGTCGCGTTTGAGCATGAAAAAAACTAGTATTTTCATCACCTTCCTGAAGCCATTTGTTTCGACTTTTTTGTTTCCAATAGGTCTTCTCCTCAACGTAAGCCTTCTTAAGGTTTAAATTAGCTTCCAAAATTGCATCCATGTTCTTCGTATTACAATTTTTGGAATCTTCTACAATTTTCTGTAAATCCAGTATTTTCTGGCGACCTGGAAAAATATTTTTACTTCTCCAATGAGAGATCTCTCTACGACAATTTTTAATTTTCCCTACGAAAGAAACTTTCCAACGACAAGGAAAACCTTTCCAACTTTTTTCTATGATTTCCTTAAAACCGCCCTTACCAATCCATTTTTTGTCAAAAATGAATTTCTTATTGGGTTTATAGGTTTGGTCATTAAATCGTCCTAAAATAGGTCTATGATTAGAGCCAATCATTTCCAGATATTCTACTTCTAATCGTGGGAATAGATCATGCCATTCACCATTACCACAAGCTTTGTCAAGTACACACCGAATTATTCCACTGTTTTTGACACCTCGCCAAGACCAGAAATTACCTAATTTTAGAAAATCAACAAGGCCGTAATCCTGAATCATTTGGTTAAAAGCCATAAAAGAATTAGCATGTCGCAAAGAATCGTCCTGTTTTTCATGGTTACCCGATAGTTCGTTAAAATCACCAATAATTAACCAAGGAAAATTTCTGATGATACCCATTCTAGTTAATCGTTCCCAAACATAGTCTCTTCTATTATGGATTGGTTCCCTGTATAGAAAAGTAATATCAGACCTTGTACCATATGAAGGTCTAAAGAGATATCTATCATGTTTTTATCCTTATAATTTATAGTTACATTGAAATTATCAGAATAAAACAAAGCTAAACCTCCACTTGAACCTGATGGTTCTACAGTAGATAAAAAAATTAAAACCCAAGTGCAATTGAATTTTTTTCATAAAAAGAAAATTATTCTTGGTTTCTGAAAGAAATAAAAAATCAGGTTTGAATATCTTTGAAATATCTCTAAGACAATTAATAGAAAGTTTGTTGCCAATTTCCTGGCAATTCCAACACAGTCTGAAACATCATAAAATTATTTCAAAAAACGAAATAGAGCATTAATTTTGCTCCTTAGGTTTTCTAGCATTCGCCTTTGATAATGACTTGAAACTTAACTAAGCCGAAATAAAAAGTATCTCTTGTATCCTTTCCAAATCACAATATTTAAATTAATTTGAAATTTGAAAAGAGATAACCACTTAGAAACAAGAATCGCAGACATCAAGCCAATGGAGATATTTAAGCTACACCTTTGAGAGTCTCTAACACAGACATCAGGTTTAGCTATACTAAGTGTTAAACCTACAATGATGGAACAACTTTTATTCCTCCGAATTGTAGTTACCAAGTAACGAGGTCTAAGAAGAGAATTACCAAATTCCCAGATTCTAACAAAATAGCATAGGGGAAAACTATATTGTTTGTTACCTATAGCCTTAGAAGCATCCAAATATACTACAACTGCGCAGTTACGGTTTCCAGAGATCCATATAAAAGTTGAGTCATAGTAAGCAAAGCATACAACGTAACCAAGAGCACTAGTTATAGCATTGGCGTTAAAGCAAATAGTTGAGATGAAACAAAGACTAACTTCAAAAACACCAAGACTCAGAAGAAGAGTTTTGAAAAAAGGAGTTACCAAACACTCTATTCTGATCACACTGGTGGATTTGACGAGTTTAATAGAGTTAAGATCAACTCGCTGGATTGTGCAATCATCCAAACTCATGATTAAAGATGAGGAAGAGTTCCAAGTAGTAAACAGGATTGGATAGGTCTTATATATAAGAAGAAACTCTCCTGCCAAAGGTAAAAATTGTCCTGCCAAAGGTAAAAATTGTCCAAGATTAGCCATGTGAAAAAAGAGTTCATAACTAAGTGTTGGATAGACCGTAACCATTTTCCACAAGGGGTAGTGAACAAATTGCTGAGAATACACTTTATCAACCATATATGAGCACATATAAAGGCGATAGAAAGATCTCAACATTCCTAAGACACATTGTAAATTAATTAATTGTAGCCTAGAGATTTGATCAAGTAAGACTTGTATACTGCAGCTACAGTAAAGATGAAATACGAGATCGACAATTGTACAAATCATAATCATGTTGTGTTCACCATTCCCAACTATATAACATAGATCCAACGAGAGAGAAGAAAAACATGTATGCCTTTCATTCATTGATCCTAATACCAATTTGTTCTCAATGTAACATGTAAGTTCATCAGCACTCAAGAACCTATCAAGAAAAAGAAAACAAGTTTCATAATCTGTATGAAGTTTATAAAGATTGAGTAATATCCAATCTTCTTCTCTTCCAAAGTAAATCGCAGAAATCAATGATTGTAGCTTCCATGTAACATAGAGACAATATTGTTTCTGGATTGAGATCAGAATCATTCCTCCGAGATGAGAGCTGACAAATCAAGGAAACAAGGTTTTGTAGGTTCTCAGGATCAAGACAAAAACACAACCTATGAAAGTAATGTAAAACAGGCTATGAAATCATTCCTCCGAGATGAGAGCTGACAAATCAAGGAAACAAGGTTTTCTAGGTTCTCATAATGACAATTATGATATAGATTAAAGACCCGTCAGAAATTGAGATCAAGCATAAGATTCAAGGGATGAATGGGCAATCAACAGAGGGAATGTCGAAGAGACATGCCTTGCGTAATTAACCATAAACCCATACCAATGTGTTTGAAACCAATATATAATTGGGACCAACACAAGCTAATCGAAAAGAAAACAATGGGAGGAGCAACTTAACTTTGGAGAAGATAAGAGAGGAAGAGATAAGTTGCTTTCCCGATTGAAGATTTAATGTTGAGACTCCGATGAGACCGAATCGGATCTCAAAACACTATGAGCACTACCTCGCTTCGTCGCCTGAAGTAGCACCACCGGAGAGGCGGCCGGAGATCTCCGCCCAAAACGCCGAATATCGCTTCTCGCCTCTTTTTTTACTGCATACTAATGAAAATGTTTTGTTTTTAATGTTTTAATTGTTAAAAGATTTGTTTCAAACTGAGAAAGAATAAAAATTAAAGAAATAAAAAAGGCATTATCCGCTGAGGACATGTGGTACACTGATAATGGTCACTTTACAAATTCTTAGACACAAGAATTCGATCCTTCCCCAATACAAGTGGAAGAAAAAAATAGAATTAAAAGATCTGTTTGTCGCCTCTTCTAACCCTATTGCGTCATCGTTGAATATGTTATGTGGAAGCTAAAATTTGCAAAAATTAATATATCGATATGTATAATCTTCATCATTATTCAGGTTTGTATCCTAATTTATCTATTATTTTTCTTCATCCTCCATCTCTCTCTTCCGTAACTACTAGAGCTTACTAGTTTCACAGAAATTTATGGTAATTATGACAAAAGCTTATGATTTATGTTTACAGAATTTTTAGTTACAGTTTCAGATTTGTATTAGTTTTTTTTTAATGAGAAAGCAATTTGAGAATGTGTTTGTGTCTTCAGACTTATGCTTGAGATATGAAAAGCTGAACCATAATTCCAATATTTTTTGCATCGATCTTTGCTGAAAAATGGATTAATTCCTCTAATTCAGGTAAAACCTATTTATATTTTTATTAACCTAAGTTATTTGTACGTATGATTGTACTGTATATGAAACTTTTATCTTATAAGTGTGTAGATGAATATTTGGTCAAGAAAGTTGTAGAAGATCTTAATAACTTAAAAATCATAAGTCATAGCCTTATAGGTCTCGCTAAAAGTTTGACCTCTTTGACAAACTTGGGATAACAATGATAAATTGAAGCATGCGGTTCAAGTTTGTATCATTTAGACAAACATGAAATATACTTCATTTATCAAGGCTTCTTGTATCTCAAGATTTGATTTCATTGGAATACAGATTCACCTAATGGATGGGCACCAGTACACGAGATGATCATTACATGGCTGGCGAGATCAAGTTTAAAGGAAGCTAAAGAGATGGTAGAAGAAATTGAAAGGAGATGGATTCGAAGCAATTATCTTGTTTACAATACAAGTGAGACCATTCATGTGAAGTTCAAGGTATAAGTACAAAGATGGGTGAATATGGTGGTGAAGGAGAATATATGCCATAGGAAAACCCAATCAACAGGTTTAGAACATGAAAAAGTGATTTATAAAATCAAAGACTTTTGTAAGTTATATACACTATTAATTAATAGAGTCATCTATGTTTGTATAATTGTGTTGCCGGTCCAAGGGTTCAAGTAATATACTTTTGTATTCTAAATCTTCACATAATAGTCCTATAATTTTTCTCACACATACATGACAGAGACCAAAAAAAAAATTCAGTTCTAGGTTCAAAATATCAGAGAACTAGTGATTTTGTTCAAAGTTTTCAATTTGAATGCTCTCATCATGGCATATGAATAGAAGATAAAAGAGTGTGCTTAGACTTTCAATTAAATTTAAATATATCCCACTAATAATTTCACAAAAAATGTTCATGACGTTGTGGATTTAATGCTTTCTTTTGAAGTTGAAGTAGCAAATTCAAATCAGAATAAAACATTGTTGTAAATATTATAGTAGTGGCATGCGGGTCGGCCCGTTAGTCCGCTAGTCTTATTGAACCCGACCTAGACATCAATATTTGGTCTGCAGTTATAGTGGGTCAACCCGTCGCGGTCGAATAATAAAAACAGATTATGCGGTTTTGGCCGGTTGGGATGCGGACTGGCCCGTTTTACACCCCTATCCTTCCTTGGAATAGTAAAATTAAACAAGAATATAAAACTCAAATAATAATGATAACTTTAAGAGGTAATAGAACCTTTAAGTGATATGGTGTATAAGATAAGTATAAACATATATTAGAATGGATAAAACTATGGTGCCTACATAGAGAAGACACAATCATAAGCAATTAGATTTAAGAGAAAAATTTAGAATTAGTAAATTATATGGTAAGGTAAAAATTATTTGCTAATAATAACATTAACATGTAATATGAGCCTACTAATGAAGGATGGCTCTATGCGGATAAAGACATAAGAAAGTATCTTTCTCTCGTCAGACTGCTACAATTAAACAAGGATATGAAAACTTAAAATGATAACGATGCTTTTAGCAGGTAAAAGGAATGTTAAGGAGATTACAAAACTTATATGTTAATGATAACATTATTAGCTAATAGAAGTCTAATCTGATAAAAGTCGCAACATAATTACAAATGAATAAAAAAACTGTGAAACAGATGGAATCAAGGTTGTTTCTATAAGGATAAGGACAGCGGAACTGTACAACATTCCAATCTTTGACTGACGACTTATGAGGGGGAACTTCAGACATTCTTGACTAAGTTAATAGAATATAAACAGCTAACCCTGCGAAAATAAGGTAATATCAATACTACACTACTAGATGATTACCCGTGCGGTGCATATGATTATTTGTTTCAGCAAAATAAATATACATTTATAGTTATTTATATCTATCTATGATATTTATCTATATGATATTTGTTTGTCTTCTATTCATTTTTTTGGTTTGATTTATATATGCAACATATCATTTTTATATATACTTAATATACTAAAAATAATTTTATAATTATGATTCGTGTGGTGCACAAAATATAGTTTTTGGATCCATTTTAATTGTTTTTATGCATTACATTATTTGTTTGACTCGTGTTCATTTAGATTGTTAGACACGTGGTTATTTAGGTTTGTAGATTTGTGTACATTCATTTATATTTTTATTTTTGTGTTCATATAAGTTCATGCAATATTGTTATATAGATTTTTTGAATCATATTATTTAGGTTCTTAGACATGTGTCCTTTAAGTTTTTATATTTGGGTTCATTTGGATTTTTATATCCGTGTTCATTTAAGTTCTTAAGACTCATATTCATTTAGATTTTTAGACCCATGTTCATTTAAGTTTTTATACCCATGTTCATTTAGGTTTTAGACTCGTGTTCATTTAGATAGTTAGTTAGACTCATGTTCATATAGATTTTTAGATAAGTGTTTATTTATGTTTTTATATTTGTGTGCATTTACTTTTTATATATGTGTTCATTTAAGTTCTTACATTCATATTCATTTAGGTTTTCAATTTGTATTCATTTAGGTTGTTAACCCGTGTTCATTTAACTTTTTAGACTCATATTCATTTAGATTGTTAGACCTATGTTCATTTAGCTTTTAAATTTGAGGTTTATTCATTTGCTATAAATTTATAATTTTAATTAAACAAGAAATAACAAAAAATATAAAATATTCAAGATTTAAAAACAAATAAAAAAAATATTTTTATATTTTGAAATAAATATAACAGAAATTTGGTTGACTTGTGTTCATTGAGGTTGTTAGACAGCTTGTTATTTAGGTTTATAGATTTGTGTACGTTCATTTAAGTTTTTATATTCGTGTTCATTTAAAATCTTAGACTCATGTTCATTTATGCTTTTTAACCCATGTTCATTTATGTTGTTAGATACATGTTTTTTAAAAAATTTTTGAATTTAAGGTTTGTTCGTTTGCCATAAATTTATAATATTTAGTAAACATGAAATAACAATATCTAAAATACTCAAGATTTAAAAGGAAATAAGTATATAAATTGTTATATTTTGAATTGAATATGACAGCAATTCAAGCATTATTGTTACGGGAGAATTTCAAAAATGCTCTTTTTGATATGCCTCTTTTCAAAACATATCATTTCCTTTGAAAATTGAGAGAGAAAAATAGGCATAAGGGGCACTTTTTGAAAAGAGACATATCAAAAAGAGCATTCTTAAAATTCTTCTATTGTTATTTAGATTTTTAGACTAATATTTATTTAGGTTCTTATACACGTGTTATTTAAGTTTTTAGATTTATATTAATTTAGATTTTTATATCCGTGTTATTTAAGTTCTTATATTCATATTCATTTTGGTTTTTAGACCCATGTCCATTTAAAGTTTTAGATCCATGTTCATTTAGATTTTTAGACTTGTGTTCATTTATATTTTTAGTTAGACTCATGTTCATAATAATCAATTTTTAATGTAACTTAAAATCAGTTATATATATTATTATTTAACCATATTAATTTAAAGCATGCAACTAAAAATAGTATGTGTTTTTATTATATGTCCAAATTATAAATTATATTTACAAAAAAATTGTCTTATTTAAATATATATATATATATATATATATATATATATGAATTATAAATTTTGT
>OVAX01003939.1:0-16090 GCA_900406405.1 Lepidium africanum | reverse complement strand
AACCTACATAGCCTGATTTGTAAACCTACAAGTCATGCAAACATACAACCTACAAAGAATATTTTTGGAACATACATAACACCTATCGAAAACCTATATAACACCTATCGAAAACCTACATACCGTTGCCAGTTTGTCTACATCCACCAAAAAAATTTCTCGTTTTCCGCGCGCTGACGTGAAATTACTCATTAATGGTAGTTTCGTAATATTTTTTTTTGATTTTTCATGGAAACAAGGATAAAATTATCTTATTTCACCTCAAATGATTTTCCTAACCCGAACTTTTTTATTATTTTCCTTTCTTTTCATAGTAGATTTGCAATTCACCTTTTATACTACTATATATATATACACATAAATGGGACGTTCATAGAAAGACAAAAAGTTTAGGAGTTAAGTTAACTTTAATTTTAGACTCTTCCACGAAATATTTTTTTCAGATTATGTTTATGTCTTTCGACTTTATCATTTTTATTTTTTTCTAATGATAATACCAAAAGCCTTTTTGACATACCTATCCCTTCGATAGTGATGATAATAATGATCATCGAAACGATCAATATAATTATTATATCTCCTCGTTAGGGGTAATTCGTATCATCATCAGTGCCGGTTCTGAGGGAGTGCAGGTGGAGCTTTTGTACAGGGCCAAAACAGAATTTTAATTATTGTAGGGTAAAATTATAAAAAAAATTAAAAGTTAGGGACCTTTTTTTACAAAAATTTCCTTTTAAAGAGGGCCTTTTCCACAATACAAAATGTTGGACAGGGCCTACTTTTTAATTGAACCGGCTTTGATCATCATGCAAATAATTAGTTTGATCCTTTCTAAATAAAACCATAATACTAGTAGGTATGAATTATTTAAAAATACATATCTCTACAGATTCTTTTATTTTCTATCCTTGCTTTTGGTTCCCAATCACATCTCATGCAAAGCCACTTCAACTTTGCTTGTTATCATTTTTCAAAATCTTTCCATTAATTTTCAAAACTAATCATGAAAATCTCTGTACTCTTTTAAGATGAATACTTGCTTAAGTATATAACTATCATCACCATATCAGTTTGTATATGAATTTTCCTAGTGAATATTGATTCATACTAGTAAATAGATTCTTATGCATGAGTCCCCACCAGTGGTGAATCACATTAGCTAGTTTGGAGTAATGATATTTTTATGTGAGTCATACTTTTGTAACCAGTGTCCAATTTCCACATCAGTTGGCCTTACCCACATACTATCAAATACCATAATCATTACTATACATTAATGATATGACATTATAAATAGGAGACACTCAGTTGGGCGGAACAGTAAAAGATTTCACTAACTAAGAAAGAGTTTTTCGGTTAATGGATTTTGAGACCTAAATTGCCAAACATAACATAAGAAATGACAATTTGATAACCTGAGTTAGTTTTGGAGAATGTGGCCACACTATGAATGTAATCAAACCTTTTTTTTTAGATTTTACTCTTAAAATTAGATCGATAAAGTCTGATTCATAGTCAAAGTTCATATTCTAAAATTCCTTTTTTTTCTTCCCTTTGTATCGGGGAAAAATCAAAGTCTAGTGCTTGAAGAAACTAAAGTGATCACTACTATTAGATCACACAGTCCTTGAGTGTAATCAAACCTTAAGAAGCAAAGGTTTAGGAATGAACATTTTAATTCTTTTTTGTTTGGAGAAGAAACTGTACTAATTCATGAGAACTTCTTTGGATTGTTTCAACTTTGATAGAGCTTATTTTAAAATGTTAAAATATTGAGAAGAAACTAAAAAAATTTCCTGTGAGTTTCTTTGGATAGAAATAATTCAAATCTAAATATATGCATCGCATTTAACATAATTTCCGAAAACAAATGTTTATCAGAATTCATTCTGAGCATATAATATAATATATATATATATATATGATATTTATGTATATAACCTTTTTAATACTTTCAGTTCTATAAATAAGGGAGACGTGGGATCGTGAATTATGTTGGAGTTGACTCGAGCTTGACCCTTACGTCGNTGGAGTTGACTCGAGCTTGACCCTTACGTCGAACCGGCTCGGAAATCGAGAGAAAAGGAAAAAAACCAAAAAAAAAAAAAAAAGAAAAAGCAGAGAAATTAATTAACTTCGCTAGGGAGGCCACGCAACCAAAAATAAAATAAAAAGTGTACTCACTCACACTCAGTAGCCACTGCCACTCACAACTTTTCTCTTTTCTTTGACCATGCCGGACGATGAAACCCGCCATGTTTTCTGCTCAGACGCCGATGCTTCTGATTCTCGCCTTTCTTCCTCTGCTTCTTCTTCTTCCTTTTATTCTTCTTCTTCTTCTTCTTTTTACTCCGCATGTTGTATGGATGATCCTTTCTACAAAATGGAGAAAGACCCTAGAAAAATTGCCAGGAGGTTGATTTTTCCATTTCCTTGTCTTCTTCGTATACCTCCGTAGCTTGCATTTCCTTTGCTTTCTTGCGTATACACGATTCGATTGTGTCTTCCCAAAGTTTTGTTGTTGTACTTGTTGGCGCTGCAACTTTGTTGCTGAGTAATTGTTAATTTTGACATTTTATCCCGAAACCAAATACTGATCGGATCGTCTTGGTTAGAGAGAAAACTAGAAAATTAGGGAAAAGTATCAGACACGTTATTTTTGACTGATTCTGCTGTAATTCCTTTTGAGAAGTCTCAGTGATTTTCTTTGCTGTGAAGATATCAGCTGGAGCTCTGCAACAAAGCTACGGAAGAGAACATTATCGTATATTTGGGAACAGGTTGTGGGAAGACCCACATTGCAGTGATGGTCATATATGAGTTCGGTCACATGATTCTTAGTCCTAAGAAAAGTATTTGTGTATTTCTTGCTCCCACCGTGGCTTTGGCCGAACAGGTGAGAGTTTTTTTCCTCTTTGATTATACATTTGTGTTGACTGGAACTCACTATTGCCGACTTTTTTGGTTTCTTTCTTCAAAGTCACATGTTGTAACTTTCTTGAGTTTGTTGTTGTTTTGCAGCAAGCTCTGGTCATAGCAGACTCCATCAACTTCAAAGTTGCAGTACATTGTGGAGGCCATCGGATTGTGAAGAGCCATTCTGACTGGGAGAGAGAGATTTCACAAAATGAGGTTATTTCCCTGTTTTCTAACCTATGAGTCTCATTAAGCTGATCATTAATTCCATTTTACATCTTCGTGTGAAGCATCCCGTTGACCTCTGCAAACATCTTTTCAAGTGTTTTGTTATTGTCCCTGAATGTTTCCTGCAGGTTCTTGTTATGACCCCACAAATACTTCTGCATAACTTACAGCACTGTTTCATCAGGATGGAGTGTATTTCTCTTCTAATATTTGATGAATGTCACCATGCTCAAGTACAAAGTAACCATCCGTATGCGCAAATCATGAAGGTATCTTCCCCCACATTCGTGGTCAATGGTATCTGGAACATTTTTAACATATAATCAATTTTTAGGTGCTTCATTTTGTTGCAAATGCAGGTTTTCTATGATTCAAAAGATAATTTACAACGGCCTCGAATATTTGGAATGACCGCATCTCCAGTTGTTGGCAAAGGTAGGCCCCATTTCTCAAATTGTGATTGGATGGTATGATTCTGAGGTACCAGAAGAAGAGATAGAATATGTGACAAGTAGGAACATGCTCCATATAAATAGTATAATTGAGAGAATTAACTCCTGTATATGTTCGCTTTGTTCTTTTTTTTCCTAATGGTTGAGAGGATTGCCATAATCTTGATAAAAGCTGCGACTTTTGATCGGTCTATAAACGGTCTAGCTGTTGACAGCTCTACCTACTTTCCAGGGTCTTTTCAATCAGAGAATTTATCGAGAAGCATAAATAGTCTCGAAAATTTGCTCAATGCCAAGGTATGTTGGTTCTTAAACTCCCCATTTTCATTAAGAGGTTGAATGTTGGCAGAAAAACTTCAAGCACAATTCTTTACCGTAGAAATATAAATTCTAATTAATATTTTGGTATTTAAGTATGCAAAAATATCTTTCCTAGGCATGCTTGATGCCGGCTTATTTGTAAGCCTTGTCATGCTGTAGTTATTTAGATGACACCTGAAGCAGAAATTGCTAATGCTTGGATCTTTTATTTGGTATTGTCAGCCCAAGCTTATGGCGCCAAATTAATCATTTATTGCGAGTCTAAAGCAGAAATATCTTTCTCATGGTTAAAATTCATACAAATGTTCTTACATGCCGTTGGACTTCCAGACAATTTTCTAACACTTCCCTTTTTGTTATCTGTGATGTGGAAGGTTTATTCGGTGGAAAGCAATGCTGAGCTGGATGGTTTTGTTTCATCTCCTTTAGTCAAAGTATATTATTACCAGTCAGCTATGAGTGCTGCATCTGAATCGACCATCATATATGAAAACAAGCTTGTGGAGATCAAACAACGGGTTGTCTAATACGTTTCTCTACTCCTTTGGCTCACAGTGCGTACATATATAAGCTGATATTTCTTCCTGATATGAACAGTGCTTGGCATCACTTAAGCTGCAGGTTGATACCTATCAAACACAAAGCCTCTTAAATATGAAAAGACTTCTCAAAAGAACTCATGATAATCTCATATATACTCTGGTGAATCTTGGCCTGTGGGGAGCAATACAGGTACACATTTCATTTTGAGCTAGTTTGTAGATTTAATATCAGGTTTTAGTATTGTCGGTCAGCTATGAGTGATGCATCTGAATCGACCATCATATATGAAAACAAGCTGGTGGACATTAAACAGCGGGTTGTCTAGTTTGTACTTCAAAAGTATTTGGTTTTAGGTATCTTTTTCCTCCCTGGAACCTTTCATTGTGTATTGATTACTTTTTATTTCCTGATTTCTTAATGTTTTACCAAGCAGCTGATGATATATTTTAAGGTTCATTGATAATCGCTAGGAGTACAGTAGGGAAAAACTAGAAAAAATATAAGGGGTTCTGTTTGATGCTTGCTGAATAACTGTGGATTGTTTTTTAACTCCTCAAGTATATAAAATTCTAAGAGAAGTATTTTTGGTAAGGTTCCATGCACCTTTCTTTAATTTCTGACGACCGTCTAACCTTGATAAGTGAACCTTACCTCTTACCAAATTGAAAGTCTTCATGTGGTTTCTTTTTTAGGTCATGTCTTGATTCAAGCTGTGGCCTCTGCTAATGTATCGTCTCTTTGTTTATTGAAGGCTGCTAAAATCCAGTTATATAGTGACCATAATGTACAAGAAGAGCCTGTGGAAGAGAATCATAAGTCAAAGATATGTGATATTTATCTTTCCCAAGCTGCCGAAGTTCTCTCTTCTGGCGTTGAAGGTAAAATAACATAGTATCTCAGTGTTTTTTTATTATCTAAACACTAAAAGTTGCTTCCATTACTGGTGTGGTAGAAACTGATACCTGTTTCATTGCATGTGTTTTCCCATATAATATATAACTATGTTCTGCACTTTTTTGTTATTTTCATGTGAATATTCCATCAAGCAAGCTATTGATTGCCTCGCTATTTGTTATCTATATTTACTGTGGTTGTAGTTGGCAATGCATCTGAACTCCTCAGCTTATCAGCAATGACGGAACCAGATTTCTCTAGAAAGCTAATTCAATTGATTAAAATCCTTTCGGCATTCAGGTTAGTACTTGAGAGATGTGACGAGTCTTGGTATTATTATGTACTGAATATTCCACAAAGCATGTGTGAAATAAAGAAATGAATGAATCTTAGTTTTATTGAGTCATCACTTTTGATTGAACGGTTTTTGAATATGCCTCTCATTAGTATCAATTGTGTTAAGAATAACAAGCTTAAATTATTATGTTAAATTGTCTAGTCCATTCTTACCTGTCTTTCCTCTTGATCTTTAAAATGTTTCTTTGATACGAGCTAGAAGATAGAGCACTATAGATACAAGGAAATGCCTGTCCTTAGTAGATATTTTGTTCAGAAGTCAGAATGTGGCCTTTCCTAAGTAAACAAGCAAACAAATTCCAGGTCTTAATTCACCTTCAAAAAGACGTGGGACATGCTATATGAACATTTATTATTATCCCCTGGGTCCAGTGAAATCTTGATTGCTTTCCTTGCATCGAGCTTGATTCATTTGTTTTGCTCATGAGTCATGAGTGAATTTTTAAGAGAAATCAATAATATATTTTGCAGTAAGCTTCATATTTTATTTTTATTTCAGTCTAGAGCGACACATGAAGTGTATAATATTTGTCAATCGGATAGTGACTGCAAGAACGTTGTCATGCATATTGAATAATTTGAATCTTCTACGGTCATGGAAGTCTGATTTCCTAGTGGGACTCAGTTCTGGACTGAAGGGCATGTCACGGAGCATAATGAATATGATACTTGAACGGTTTCGATCTAAAGAGGTGATACTTAGCCATCTTAAACCTATAGTTAGCGTGGGGAGATACCCGTACTTCATATGCCTGCACACATATTAGATATACAAAGATACATGAAACCACCCATTTAGATGAACATGCATTCTCTAGGATTAACCGTCAAGCCACTTCTGACTAACTTCTACAGATTCTTTTTCCTGTTTACAGCTCAATATACTGGTTGCCACTAAAGTTGGTGAAGAAGGCCTTGATATTCAGACATGCTGTCTTGTGATCCGTTTTGATTTACCAGAGACTGTTACCAGCTTCATACAGTCCAGAGGTCGTGCTCGTATGCCTCAGTCTGAATATGCATTTCTAGTGAACAGGTGTGTAGAAGTGAGAAAATGATAAGGCCATAGTATGAGTCCGCTATTCCTCTCTGCGTGATTTACATTCTTCCTTTCTTCATGATTTAGGGGAAACGAGAAAGAGATGGATTTGATTGAAAATTTTAAAGTAAGTGAAGATCGAATGAATCTGGAAATTACTTACAGAACATCGGAGGGAACCTGTCCTAGACTTGATGATGAAGTATACAGAGTTCAAAAGACAGGAGCTTGTATCAGTGGTGGAAGTAGCATTTCCCTTCTCTATCAATATTGTTCTAGGCTTCCACATGATGAGTAAGGCTTCCAATTTTCGTGGGTGCTTTTTGTATACACCTTCTACAGGAATGGGAGCTTGTTTGTGTTATAATTAAATTTCCATTTGCCACTTTATTGCTCCCTTAGATTTTATCAGCCCAAGCCGGAGTTTCAATTCAAGCCTGTTGACGATTTCAGTGGAACTATCTGTCGCATAATATTACCTGCTAATGCTCCTATTAGTGAAATCATCAGTTCACTACTACCCTCGGTTGAAGCTGCTAAAAAAAATGCTTGTCTAAAGGCTGTGTGTGAGTTGCACAACTTGGGTGTACTTAACAACTTCCTGCTGCGAGATTCAAAGGATGATATTGAGGACGAATTATCAGATGATGAATTTGATATTCTTAATGCTGAAGGTGCAGAAGTGGTTCAGATATAAATCTAAGCTTTCTATTCATTTTACTCGCTCTATAACAACATTTAAATTATTTCTTGCTAGGTGAAGGTCGTTCACGAGGTGAACTCTATGAGATGCTTGTTCCTGCCTTGTTTAAACAAAAGTGGGATTCATCAACGAGATGTGTCAATCTTCATTCCTACTACTTAAGGTTTGTGCCTCAACCCGCAGATAGGATCTACAGAAAGTTTGGTGTCTTCATGAAGTCACCTCTTCCCGCTGAGGCTGAGACTATGGATTTCAATCTTCACCTTGCTTATCAAAGATCTGTAAGTGTGAAGATTTTTACAGCAGGAGTCACCAAATTCGACAACTATGAGGTATTGTGCTTTTAATTAGACAAAATTAAACGAGAACAGACTTATTTAATTTGATTATGTGTATACAGATTAGGCTAGCAGAGCTTTTCCAGGAGATTACCCAAAAGGTTCTTTTTAAACGGCAGGAGCTCATTCCGGAATTTGTTCCTGTAGGAATGGAAGACTCTTCTACAATAATCAATTCCACCTTCTACCTTCTTCTTCCAGTCAGTCTGCATGAGACAGAAAATGATATATCTGTAGATTGGATGACTATCAGAAGCTGTCTGTCATCACCAATCTTTAAAGTTCCATCTTGTTTAGTGGAAGATATAGCTCCTCCTATGGGGTCTCATTTGAGGCTTGCAAATGGCTGCTGGAATATTGATGATGTGAAGAATAGCTTGGTTTTTACGACCCACAATAAAAACTTTTACTTTGTTGCGGATATCTGCCATGGAAGAAATGGTTTCAGTCCTGTTAAAGAATCAAACACCAAAAGCCATGTTGAAAACATATACAATAAGTAAGCTACTAAACTGCTACTATTCAGTAATTGTTTGATTACAAATGTTCTGAGGAATGTCTGCATTTCGCTTTTTTTTTGTTGTCTCTCTCTTTAGATTGTTTTTTATTATACTTTTCCTTTTCTATCTTCTACTGTGCGCTATAACAATCCTTATAGATCTGTTTTGGATTATAGACTTTAGGATCACATGGTTTTCTGAGTTTAAGAATCTCATTTGTATGCGCAAATTTAGGTACGGCGTGGAACTCAAGCATCCTGAACAGCCACTCTTGCGTGTGAAACCACTTTTTCATGTGCGAAACTTGCTTCACAACCGGAAGCAGAAGAATTTGGGTAATTCTCCTAACTGATTATTTCATATTACAATTTTCTTGTCCATGTACATGTCCACACAGCTCGCCGTTTCTCACATTTCAAAACTTTTCAAGAACAGGACCACAGGAACTTGAGGAACACTTCGTAGAGATTCCCGCGGAACTTGCTCAGTTAAAGATAAAGGGATTATCTAAAGAGATTGGATGTTCATTATCCTTGCTACCATCAATTATGCATTGTATGGAGAACATACTCGTGGCTATTGAACTGAAAGATGTGCTGTTTGATTCAATCCCTGAGATAGCTGAAGTTTCTGCTCATAGAGTATAGTCTCAGTTCACTTGATAATGCATTTGCTTGATTTTTCTCAACTTTGTTTATGTTTGATTCTTTACCAAGAGTGGATTTGTATAGGTATTAGAGGCCCTTATGACAGAAAAGTGTCATGAGCGCTTTTCTCTTGAAAGGCTTGAGGTGCTTGGTGATGCATTCCTCAAGTTTTCTGTTAGCCGGCACCTTTTTCTACACCATGATAGGCTTGATGAAGGACAGTTGACTCGCCGACGCTCAGACATTGTTAGCAATTCCAACTTGGTCAGGCTTGCAATCAAGAGAAACTTGCAGGTGCTCAGAAATATTCTTAAGCTTTGATCACTGGTACATTTTAAAGCTGGTTTGAGTGGTGATTGCTGCAGAAAGCGCAGAAATTATTGATAATGTGCATAAAGAATCATCAGAACCCTTGCCTCCTTCTTTATAAACAACTCTTCTGGATCGAAGCAGACTGAATGTATTGTAAATATTATCTATAGTTTTGAATAAAATTTCTAACACTGTGTTCTTTCCCAGGTTTACATCCGTGATCAAGCATTTGATCCTATTCAGCTCTTTGCATTTGGCCATCCATGCAAAGTAACCTGTGACGAGGTAGCAATGCAAGAGGTTCATTCCGTGGATAAGAGACCTGGGCTTTTGAAGTCAAATACTGGTGTAATCAGATGTAACAAAGGCCATCATTGGTTGCACAAGAAAACAATTGCCGATGTGGTTGAGGCTCTTGTGGGAGCCTTCTTAGTTGATAGCGGCTTCAAGGGTGCCATGAAATTTCTTAAATGGATTGGTATAAATGTTGATTTTGAATCCTTGCAAGTAAGAGATGTTTGTGTTGCGAGCAAGCGCTACATGCCACTCATTACTCACTCAGATTTGGTGGTCCTTGAGAACCTGCTCGACTATAAGTTCCTCCACAAAGGTTTACTTCTACAAGCTTTTATCCATCCATCGTACAACAGACATGGGGGAGGCTGCTACCAGGTTTTTTTTGTTTCCTTCTTGTTTTCCAATTGTCTCTTTGTTACTTATCTATGGTAACCAATTTTTATTATTGGTGGGGGTTCGCAGAGATTGGAGTTTCTTGGGAATGCTGTTCTGGATTACTTGATGACATCCTATTTTTTCACTGTCTTCCCGAAATTGAAACCTGGTCAACTGACTGATCTAAGATCGCTCTCTGTAAATAATAAGGCGCTTGCAAATGTTGCTGTCAGTTTTTCGCTAAAAAGATTTCTGTTTTGCGAGTCTACTTATCTCCTTGAAGCTATAAAGGATTATACCAACTTCCTGGAAAAGTCACAAATTGCAAGTGGACCATCTGAAGGTCCAAAATGCCCAAAGGTTTGTTTATTTCTTCCTTTTACGTCGTATTTAATTGTGTTTATTGTCAAACTTGTGATGATTCGCTCCTATTGAATTGACATACATTTCGAAAATCTTGAACTATCTCTTTTAGCTTTCTAACTTAATCTCTGTTTATATACTAGATGTTTAACTCAAGCGACTATGCCTATCTAGTTAGTTTAGTTTCAAAGTCATTTAGTATCTTAATTATAAGAACATATGTAGCTATATTAGTGGGAGAACTGATTTAATTATAATATATTTGATGCAGGTTCTTGGCGACTTGATCGGATCCTGTTTGGGGGCTCTTTTCCTTGACTGTGGTTTCGACTTGAATCGGGTCTGGACATTGATGTTATCAATTCTAGATCCGGTCAAAAACTTGTCTAACCTGCAGCTTAGTCCTGTAAAGGAGCTTATTGAACTTTGCCAGTCTTACAAGTGGGACCGGGAAATATCAATCATGAAGAAGGATGGTGCGGTTTCTGCTGAATTAAAAGTGACAAAGAATGGTTCTTGCCTTACAGCTTCTGCTACTGGTCGGAACAAAAGAGAGAGCACGAAAAAGGCTGCACAGCTGATGGTTACAAAGCTGAAGGTAAATTTTTAAACTGGCAAAAGAAGCTGTTGTGCCCATGAATTTCTTCAATTGGTGTGATGGTATTGTAACTTAAAACTATGTAGTGCTCATTTATGTGACTTGTTCTGTAAGAAATTGTTTTGGTAATTATTCTGCAGGCTCATGAGGACATAACAACCTCCAATCCTTTGGAGGATGTTCTCAAGAATAGCTTCCGAAATGAAGCTGAATTGATTGGCTACAATGAAGACCCTATAGATGTTGCGGATCTTGAGGAACTGGATGTGGACATCCTGACATTCCATGAAAGTTTTGACGAGGATCCTGTCACTGAGAACAAGACTAGTGAAACAAGCAGCTCATACATCATCAGACGAGTTCTCTCCCAGGTACCATCTGAAAAAGGAGATGGGCTTGCTCAAAAGACCATCAGAGAAGCAGGTATTTGGATGGACAACTTAGAAGTTAAAAAGATTGAATATTAATTCCTGTTTATTAATCAGTAGACGATAAATTTTGGTGCACTATATATCCTGACATATCGATTCTATTAAAACTCGCAGGTGGATCAAGCAGCAAAACAGCGAAATCCATCTTGCACGAAACATGTGTTGCCAACTGTTGGAAGCCACCAAATTTCGAATGCTGTGAAGAGGAAGGACCAAGCCACCTGAAATCGTAAGTAAATTGATCAAACACTGCTAAATCATCTCTAACTTGAGTGAGCTAGAAACAGAATCTAAAAGTTGTCAAGTAATGGGATTTTAAGTCATCAATTGTGTGCATGTTTACAGATTCACTTATAAAGTAAGGGTGGAACTTGAAGATGCCTTGAATATGAGCTTGGAATGTTATGGTGAAGCTAGACCAACAAAGAAAGGTGCAGCAGAGGTGGCTGCCGAAGCTGCTATGTGGTACCTCAAGCATGCTGGATTTCTTCGCTCTTGATCTTACGTGTCTATAAGTCGGGTTAGTAATAGAGATCATAGTAAGGCATATCACTGTTGTGCAGCTACATATTAGCTTATATAATTGACAAAGACAATGTCTAGAAAGAGAAAAGAATGTAATTAGAATTCTTAAATATCACTAACCTTCAAGTCTCATGCATCAAATAGGATCCTCTGTTATCTTATAAGGCTAAACCATTTATGAACTAAGCAAGCAATTGGGATTAGAAAAAGCATATGAGAATGTTGAGATGGTTGAAACTTGAATGTAGATTAGTGTCAGAAGCCGAAAGGGAAATAATTGATGAAGAAACTGCCAAAATTTTAAGGCAAGATTTTGCTTGCAGGAGGGACATTGTGAAGAAGAAATGAATGAAATTTGCTGCTCTTTCTTCAGCCATTTGAAGCCTTTCTCTGCTTTTCCACATCTACTTACTCTGCTACTTTCTCTTTGTCTATAAGAGTTTCTTTGCAGGTGGTGTGGTACATGTTCATTGTCTCCTTAGCTCTTTCTTCAGCATTCGCATATTTAACCTGGATTTCTCATCATCAAAACCAGAGAATCTAGGAATCTCTAACATTGGTGGAGTCCCAAGTTTCTTATAAAAAGAGAGACCTCAACTTTCTGTACTCATCCTGCCACTAATGTTCACTTTAGAATATGTGTCAAGGGTTGAAAATTCCTGAAACAATGCGTCGTCTTTTCTTGACAGTGACATTTTAGAGGGACTGTTTTGTTAGAAAGTTCTAGATTCTTAAGTTTAATATCTTTGAATGTTCTTGGTCCATTAAGTTTTCTTGATGGTGGAGATGAAATGGATGGATCGTGTATCTATAATATCATTTTCCGACCAAAACCTACAACTACCGGCGATAGTACCAACTTATCGGCTACGAATGAAAACCACATATGGAGAACGCTGTTTTTTTGTACCGGGTTGCTGTCAGAAACGGTCGGAAAGTTCCAACCGCTTTTTTCACATCAATAACTGTCAGAAATTACCAACCATTATCGACCACATATTAGAGGTTTTTTATCGGTCAGTAATGGTTAATATTGGTCGAAAATATTTATCATCAGTAATAATTTGGTTGGAAATCAGCCACTATTCTTGTAGTGAATGTTGATACTTGTCCGAACACTTGATTTGAGGCTTCTCCCTATAAAATGACATTAATTATAACTGTTACAACCGGAGAAAATGATCCAGCCGGAAAGACCCAATTGGTATATGCAGCTGAGCCGGTCTGCAAGTTTTCCGTAAACCGTGGTGACGACTCGGGTTCTCTCATGTCTCCCTTATTCATGGTGCTCTACAGCCACTGCCATTTTTAAAACTTGGTACAAACATAATTGTTTGTAACACAGCCAGATTAGTAGATGATCCTCAATTATATAGTAAACCGGCAAATAACCTTCTATTTCAACCAAAATATGCGATAAGAGTGCACTTTCACTTAAGATTTGATTATTACAGGACACACTTGAATGATGTGATACGAGAAGGAAAAGATGCATTCTGCTCATGGCATGAGACTCTTCGAATACATTCGTTTAAACGAACGATTCGCTTGTTTGTTTAACTAGGCAATGTCACAACCATGATCATTATCTAGTTTTTTCTTCGTAGTAAAGAAATCAAAAATAGTTGGCGAACACTTCAAATAATAGATTGTGTTGACATGCATACCCATTCCTTTCTATCTAATATTCTAATCTTTGCCCAAAAAAATTTCCTGTGGAGGCTTTCAGACTCTAAATAGCCGATAGAACCACTCTCAAATATCAAAACACTAACCTGCACTATGGACTGGTTATTTTACTCAGAAAGTAAACAAAATATTTTACTCGTTGTTTTTCTTTTGCTTTGAAGTTTCCAGAGAAAATTGGGGAAAGATGAAGAGATGATAATTAAAGTATTTAGGGATTTTATTCTCTGATATTGAAGCTCATCTGTGTTTCTCCTCTGTTTGTTGAAAATTTTGTATTCTATGGTAATGTGATGTAGCTTGGGTTCGAAGTCACTGCAAACCACAATGTAATGTAAGAAGAACAATTCACTGATCTAGATGTTAAGAATTTAGCAGCATCACGGAGAACTTGTTGCCCGATTATGTTACCTAACCTTAACCTTGACGAGTGAATACTAAACATAAGATCTTCTTACGATTTAGAGAAGCAGAACATCAAATAACAATCAGACGAATAAACCAAAAGCAAAGTATTGAGAGTAACAACAAACTAAAACTTGTATGAAGATAAGAGAACAACAATATGGTATGAGCTATTAGAGAGTCTTGGAATGGTGAGGAGTTCTTTGAGGATCGTTTCAGATTCTTCTTTCCACATGGAAGCATCCAAGCAGACAGTTAGTTTCTTAAGGATTGCTGAGAACAATCCTCAAAGAACTCCTTACCATTCCAAGAGTGACTTCTAGCTCGTACCAAGTTGTTGTTCTCTGATCCTCATACAAGTTTTAGTTTGTCCACATGACAGATAAATCTTTACATACAAATGATCACATTAGCATTCAACCATGAAAGAACGAAGGTTTAATGGTCGTTTAAGTTGCCGTCCCTTTTCTCTAATTCTTTCGACTCCAAACCCTAACTATGCCGAAGTTAAATAGAACATTCATCACTCGTGACTTTGTGGGCCGAATATTAATGAGCCTAAAGCCCATAACATATTTTGAGTTTCAGTATGACGTCTGCTATACTATGGGCTTAAGGCCCAAACGTTCTGAGAAAATTATGATTGTGTTTGCCTCTCCTGCGCAAACATTCTTATCTTTGTGTTTACTTTAACAAATATTAAAATTATGAAATCATAAGAGAAATATAAGTAATGCTGATGCGATCATAAATCTACCAAACCGGAGGAAATCAAGCCGTGATCGTATACCAAACCGGAAATACTAACAGTAGCCAATTTCTGGTTTAGTAACATTGTTATTTGTTTCAGTTTATTGTTTTAGTTAATAAGAAGAGAGTTGGTCTTCCTGATGTTGAGGAACTAGTTCTCTACTCTCGATATGTTTCCTTGTTTGTAGGAGTTAGAATCCATCTTTAATTCAGTACTTCTATTTAATGAAAAGAAATCCAAATAATAGGTAATCATTAATTGCCAAAAGAAATCTATTGTGTTCTAGTTACAGTTTTGGTTCTTATTAATTGCCAAAAGAAATCTATTGACAGGAAGAAAGGATGATACGGCACCTCTGTTTCCAGAGCCTGCAAATCAACACCGCCGAATTAAACTTGACTGTCCGAGGTTTGAGGGAGGAGATCCGAGAGAGTGGTTAAGAAAAATTAAACAATATTTCACGTTACCACAGGAGCAAAGGGTGAGTTTTGCGTCTCATTATTTGGCATCTGAGGCGACTGAATGGTGGCAGGCCATCTTCCGAGCTTTGCATATCGATCCAAACAATGCTCCATGGGAAACCTTTGAAAAAGGTTATCAACTACGCAAAGTTGCGTGATGATCAGCTACAGAGACAGCGCAAATCTTTTACACCACGGGGATCCGAAACATATTCACAAGGACCAAGTGAATCAAAGCCTTCTGTAACGATACCAAGTCAATCATCAAATGAACCCAAAACGCTT
Source organism: Lepidium africanum (assembly GCA_900406405.1). NCBI lineage: Eukaryota > Viridiplantae > Streptophyta > Magnoliopsida > Brassicales > Brassicaceae > Lepidium > Lepidium africanum. The sequence goes on along the minus strand of OVAX01003939.1, from coordinate 663 downwards.
AATTAGGAAGAGATGAAAAAGAAGAGAGCCTTGGGGCTGTATTTTCCTCATGGAAGGAGAAGAGGAAGAGGATGGTGATGTGTTTCATGACGCGGATAATCCTGAGATCTTTCTGAGAGCATTAACAGGTTGTGACGCGCCACGGACTATGCGTGTCAAGATGGCAGTAAATCGGAAACACATGGTAGCGCTGATAGATAGCGGTTCGACTCAAAACTTCATCACCGAGAAGGCAGCTAGTAGATTGAATCTGAAACCGGTATAGACATCGCCGTTCTTGGTGAAGGTGGCAGACGGAAGGAAGGTTCTGACCCAGTAAATGTACGACCTTATCGTTGGTATCAAAAGGTATCGACAGAATTGGGTGGTGTTTCGTTTACCATCGATTTATATGTTCTTTCTCTCACCGGGTTTGATGTCGTATTGGGAATACACTGGCTGGAGACGATGGTGCCCACATTGTGTGATTGGAAAGCTAAATCCATGAAATTTGATTAAGAAGGATTAGACAGAATTATAAATAGATTAAGGCCCACGGACCAAACAACGACGTTATTTCCTCTGTTGCATCACTGGACCTGAAATCTGTTGGAAGAGAAAGTTTTAGGATGAATATGAAGAAAGTGTTTTAAGTGTTTAGGAGAGGAATTTAGAGACTTTGGT
>OVAX01003938.1:0-16097 GCA_900406405.1 Lepidium africanum | reverse complement strand
GCATTTTTACTTAGTTTCTGCTTCTATGTTAGATGTGTTTTAGCCATGCCTGTTTTCTGCTCGATAGTGCATGCTTTGCTTATTTTTTCTTGATTGCTTAGTTTTTAGTTTATAAGTTGATTGTGACCGAATCACTTCCATTCACTTGTTTTGCCTGTTTTTGCTTGAACTAGTTCGCTATCCATACCCCAAGTGTTAGCAGCTCACTTTGGTTCAACAACCTTACATACTATAAGGATTTGATAACTAGATGTAAAAACCATGTTATCATTGAGCGAGAATTTTAAGACTCGGTGAGATTTTAGACTCGACTTATTTGAACGAGCTAATGCGACTCGGCGAGATTTATTGACTCGGCTTTTGGTAGTGTTTTTCTCTGCCTTTCGTAAAGATTAAAAGAGATCATTTTAAGTCTTACAAAACCTTGTGTTTTGTCGTGATCGAGAATATGTTCTCGGTATTATGTACAAAACTTATGCTTTGTCGTCATCAAGAATTTGATCTCGGTTATCTGTACAAAACCTTATGTTTTGTCGTGATCGAGAATATGTCTTGGTAGTCTGTACAAAACTTATGTTTTGTCGTCATCGAGAATTTAATCTTGGTTATCTCTACAAAACCTTATGTTTTGTTGGCACCGAGAATTAGATCTCGGTTTTATGTACAAAACCTTGTGTTTTGTCGTCATCGAGAATTAGATCTCGCTTTTCTGTACAAAACCTTGCGTTTTGTTTTTTGTGAGATGTAAATCTCGGCTAAATGTGAGAATTAGATCTTGTATTGTGAGAACTTGATCTCGGTTTAAGAGAGTTTCTTAACTTGTCTCAATTGTTAATGAGATTTTGAGGTTTTAAGACTCGAATTGGATTGAGTGAGGTTTTAAGACTCAAAGAGATGTGTGCGAGGTTCTAAGACTCGGTTTAGTTCGTGAGGTTTTAAGGCTCAAATTGATTTGAGAGTAGGGTCTCAGCATTCGAGAGTTTAAGACTCGAATTGAAATTGAGCGAGGTTTTAATTCTGAAAAAGATGCGTGTGAGGCTTTAAGACTCAGTTTGGTTTGGGTGAGGTTTTAAGACTCGTCTTTAATTGAGAGTAGGGTCTTGGCCTTTACGATTTTAAGGCTTATTGTTTTTTTTAAGTAGGGGTCTCGGACTCTCTCTTTATATAAGGGAATGGACTTATAATAGTTTTATAGATTTTTAGCTGCACCCAAAATTTACCTATGTACCCCAAAGGGATCAAGCCCAAACGTAGTTCTGATTACATATTAATTATTTGAAGGATGCATCACAAGATGCATCGTTGACACCGAGGTTGCATTTGCCTTTTAGTAGTAATAGCGTTTGTGGTTGATGGAGTTCCAACTCCTTTGAATTATTGGTCCTTCCATCGTTGCATCTCGTAGACACCAGGTTTGACCACTTTTGTGATTATGTAAGGTCCTTCCAAATTATCACCGAGTTTCCTGGCATTCACTTCTGCTGTGTTTTGAAAAAAATTTCTGAGTACGAGGTCACCGACTGCAAAATGTCTACCTCGTACTTTCTTGTTGTAGTACTTTGCCGCTTGTTACTGATAGTTTTGTACCTGGAGTAACGCGTTGTCTCGATGTTCTCCCAACTCATCAATATTTGTTGCCATTGCTTTGTTGTTTGCTTTTTTGTTCTTGGGGGAATAGATTCGTCTTAGTGTTGGAACTGAAGCTTCAGCGGGTGCCATTGCTTCCATCCCGTGCAAAGTGAGAAAGGAGTTCGACCAGTAGATCGTTTCGGGGTAGTCCGATGTGACCATAATACTCCATCCAACTTGTCTGACCAATTCCCTTTCTTTTCTTCAAGTCTCTTTTTTATTTTTTCTAGGATCCGTTTATTCGTTGCTTTGGCTTGTCCATTACCTTGAGGATTTCTCGGAGTTGATTTGCTAATGCAAATATTTCATCTGGTACAAAAATTTAAAATTTTGGTCGAGAAGAATTGAGATCCATTGTCGGTGACAATTTCGTATGGTAATCCATGTCAGCATATGATGTTCTTCCACACAAATTTGGCTACATCATTGTCTTTGATTTGAGAGTAGACTTCTGCTTCCACCCCCTTTGATAAATAATCGGTCATAACGAGCATAAAGCATTTTTGACGTGATGAAGGTAAAGGCCCAACTATGTCTATTACCTATCGCATGAATGGATAAGGCATGATTGACGATGTCAGTTCTTCAGTTAGAGCATGGATTATGTGTGCATGTCATTGGCATTTGTCACACTTTGCGACGTACTGTCCACAGTCTTGCACAATTTTGGGCCAAAAATACATAAGAGTTCGTATCTTGTGTATAAGCAATCGTCCACTCGCATGATTTCCTCCTACTCCTTTGTGATTGTTTCATATTACTTATGTTATCTCGTCGATAAGAATACAAGTTATTAGTGTTCCATTTGTGCTCCGTCGATACAACTTTCCATCGACTTGAGTATAGAATGCGCATTTTTCTTTGAGGCGTCTTGCTGTCCATCTATCTTCGGGGGCCTTGCCGTCGATGATATAAGCCAAGATCTCATCTCGCCAATCAATCTTAACTTCTTTGGATTGTGATGCATCTGCCATCTTGGTATCGGGGTCATCTTCGTTGTCGGTAATTGCCGAGACAACCAGAAAGTCTCTTTTTAGTAGGTCAATACTTGGTTTATCGATGCTTTCAACTAGGATGATTCTCCTTTGAACATGATCTAATGTTGATGCCATAGCTGCTAATGCATCTGCCGTTGTGTTCTCCAATATCTTGGGTCAAAAAGTTCTCTCGAACTACTCTCTGCTCGGGGTGTGAACATTCCTTCAGCAGTTATTGACTCGATGACTGCTAAGGTGAATGAGTCCAAGGAGGTTGTCGAGAGAGAGAACTTGACACCGTTACTTCTTGCAGACTTGGTCGTTCAGGTTTTAGAGATTGGGGAAGCGTTGAAAAGCAAAGATCAGACTAGGAATTAGGGTTCCCCTTTTTTTTGTCTGAATTTTTGGATTTTTCATAGTTATTCCTTTGATTTTTGTAATCGCCACTCGGCTTTTTATAAGTCATCTCTTTAATCCTTGTAATCGTAGCTCAGATTTTTTATAAGTCATCTCTTTGATCTTTGAATTGGCAATTACCTTGTAATTATTTACATGTATAATGAATAACGTTGTTATTTATTATTAATATGATATTTTAATTCGTTTTGACTTCGAATTTTGAATATGAGAACTTGTTTAACAAGGTTGTCTCATAATTTGTATGATAATTGGACAAGTACGAAGCTTAATTCCCGAGATCTTTTCTTGTTTCTGCACATTAGCTACGTTTTTCTCCTAATTTTGAGAGTTCGATCCCGATTGTTAAGAAGAGAAGTTTCACTGTTTGACATTTTCAACTGAGATTTTAAGACTCAGTTTAAGTTTTTAAGAATTTCAACCTTGGAAACAAACTTCATAGCAATGTCATTTTGTTTTTGAGAAATTTTTGTTTAAGTGTATAGAACTACGTTCTGTCTTGGTTTGAGAACTTAATCTCGCAAATCTGTAAGAAACAATGTTTCGTTTTAATGAGGGTTTGTCCTCGGGGAATCTATACAAAGTTATGCTTTGTCTTTGTGTGGGAACTTGATCTCGTATTTGCGAGAACTTGGTCTCGGTTAAGTGTAAGAATTAGATCTCATGTTTTTTTGTCAGAACTAGGTCTCGGCTTTTGTGTGAAAAGGCTATGTTTTGATTTTGCGAGAGATTAAACGAGAAAAGACTTATTAAATTTGATTATGTGTATGCATATTAGGCTAGCAAAGCTTTTTTAGGAGATTGCCCTAAAGGTTCTTTTTAAACGGGAGGAGCTTATTACAGAATTTGTTCCTGTAGGAATGGTAGACTCTTCTATAATGATTAATTCCACCTTCTACCTTCTTCTTCTAGTCAGTCTGCATGGGACAAAAAATGTTATATTGTAGATTGGATGACTATCAGAAGCTGTANCATGGGACAAAAAATGTTATATTGTAGATTGGATGACTATCAGAAGCTGTATGTCATCACCAATCTTTAAAGTTCCATCTTGTTTAGTGGAAGATATAGCTCCTCCTATGGGGTCTCATTTGAGGCTTGCAAATGGCTGCTGGAATATTGATGATGTGAAGAATAGCCTTGTTTTTACGACCCACAATAAAAACTTTTACTTTGTTGCGGATATCTGCCATGGAAGAAATGGTTTCAGTCCTGCTAAAGAATCAAACACCAAAAGCCATGTTGAAAACATATACAATAAGTAAGCTACTAAACTTCTACTATTCAATAATTGTTTGATTACAAATGTTCTGAGGAATGTGTATTTCGCTTTCAAGTTGATGGAGTTCCAACTTTGCGGAACCATCTCTCCTTCCAAAGTCATGATCTTGTAGACTCCTGGTTTTAAGATTTTGCAGATGATATACTGCCCATTCCAGTTGGCACCGAGTTTTCCTGCGTTAAGTTCAGCCGTGTTTTTAAACACTTTCCGGAGTACTAGATCTCTTACTACAAAGTGTCTTCCATGAATTTTCTTATTGTAGTACTTTGCAGCCTGTTGTTGATAGATCTGTACTTGGAGAAGTGCTTTGTTGCGTTCTTCCTCCAAGTCATCAATGCTGATTTCCATTGCTTCATTATTTGAACTTTCATCTTCGGGAAAGCGTTCTCTACGCATAGTTGGTACCACTACTTCTGGTGGGATCATTGCTCTTATTCCGTGAGCGTCTTGGTGTTGTCTGATGCGACCACAACACGCCATCTAATTCGGAAGCCCAAGTTCCTTTCTTTTCCGAAAGCATTTTCTTTATTCCATCTATGATCTGTTTGTTTGTTGCCTCGGCTTGTCTGTTTCTTGTGGGTTTCACGGAGTTGATTTGCTCACTCGGATGTTCCATTGGGATCAAAAGTTAGTCAACTTTGCCGAGAAGAATTGAGATCTGTTGTCTGTTACAATCTCATAGGGCAGCCCATGTCGACAGATTATGTTCTTCCACACAAAGTTGACTATGTCTCTATCTTTGATGTGCGAATAAGTCTCAGCTTCGGCCCATTTTGAGAAGTAATCTGTCATGACAAGCATAAAATGCTTTTGCCTAGATGATGGCAACGGTCCGACTATGTCCATCGCCCACCGCATAAATGGATGCGGCATGGCTGCTGAAGTTAGCTCTTCAGTTAGGGCGTGGATGATATGCCCATGTCGTTGACATTTGTCACATTTGGCTGTATATTGCGCACAATCCTTTGCCATTGTCGGCCAATAATACCCGAGAGTTCAAATTTTGTGCACAAGTGATCTTCCACTGTTGTGATTTCCACCAGCTCCATCATGTGTCTTTTTAATGATTTCGTTGATCCATTACCATGGATGCAAGTGAAGGGAATTCCGTTAGTACTTCGCTGATACAACTTTTCATTGACTTAGGCATATAAATCGCATTTGCCCTTGAGTCGGTGAGCTGCCCACCTGTCCTCTGGGGTTTTTCCATCCATGATGTATGCAAGAATCTCATCTTGCCACTTGATCTTCTGTTCACTAGGCTGTTGACTATATGGCATCTCGGTGTCGGAATCATTCCTAGTTTTAGTAATTGCCGAGACGAGTTCAACGTCTCCTTTTAGTAGGCTTATACTCGGTTGGTCTATACTCTCGACTGGTATTATCCGCCTTTGAACGGGATATGTTATGGATGTGAGAGCTGCTAAGGCGTGGGCTAAAGTGTTCTCAGATCGGAAAATCTTGTTTACTTTGAATTTCACGTCCTTTGTCAAACCCTTGACGACTTTGAGAATCACAATAATATTTTACTTCAGTTGCTCCGATCTCTTTGGCCAGCCTGATCCCTGTGATCAATGCCTCATATTCTGCTTCATTGTTGGATGATGGAAACGGAAGTCAGAATGATTGCTCCAAGATTTCTTTTGTCGGACTTTCAAGTCGGATTCTGATTCCTGAGCCATGTTGCAACGATGATCCGTCAACGTAAATCTTCCATGTTCAAAGAAGTTTATCTGATTCTAAGGGCTCCAAGTCGGGGGCCAACTCAATTAGAAAATCAGCTAGTACTTGAAACTTTGTACACGTTCTTCCTTTAAACTCAATGTCATATTCACTTAATTTGATGGCCAACTTAGTCAGTCTTCCGCACTGGTTCAGGCTATGTAGAATCATTCGTAGCGGTTGATTGGTCAACGCAATGATAGTGCTAGACTGGAAGTAAGGTCGTAACTTCCTTGCCGAGATCACCACTGCTAATGCAAGTTTCTCTGTAGTTAGGTATCTGGTTTCCTCTGTCGTCTCGAACTAGCACGCTGCTCACTACTGATGTTGATACTGCAATGTATATGTATAGGGGCTCTCCATCTTTGGGTTTTGTAAGAATTAGCGGAGTTAAAAGATACTCCTTTAACTCGGAAAAGGTATTCTCGCATTTCTTGTCCCACTTGAACTTTTTGTTTCCCCGCAACAAGTTGTAGAATGGGAGACACTTATCCGTTGAACGCGAGCTGAACAAATTTAGAGCGGCTATTCGGCCAGTTAGCCTTTGAACCTCTCTTTTGTTCTTCGGAGAAGGTAGTTCGTGGATTGCATTAATCTGCTTTGGGTTTGCTTAGATTCCCCTTTGAGTGATTATGTAGCCGAGAAACTCTCCCGATATTACTCCGAATGTGAACTTTGCCTGGTTGAGTTTCATTTGATACTCGTTCAATGTTTGAACACATCGTGCTAGATGTTCGACGTGATCTTCTTCTTTAAGAGACTTGACTAGCACATCGTCAATGTAAACTTCCATTGTTTGTCCGAGTTAATCGGTAAACATCTTGTTAACTAATCTCTGGTAAGTCGCTCTGGCATTCTTTAAACCGAATGGAATTACTTTATAGCAGTAAGTTCCTCATTCTGTGACGAACGGAGTTTTTTCCATGTTGTCCAGGTGCATCCGAATTTGATTATACCCCGAAAAAGCGTCCATAAATGAAAGGAGTTCATTTCTTGCAGTTGCCTCGACAATTCTGTCAATATTTGGCAGTGGGAAACTATCCTTTGGACAAGCTTTGTTGAGGTCGGTGAAGTCCATACATACTCGCCACTTTCCGTTCTTCTTGGGAGCGACGATCGGGTTAGCTACCCACTCTGGGTATTGGACTTCGACGATTGATGCAGCTTCGTTTAGCTTTTTGACCTTGTCAATTACAGCCTTTGTTCTTTCTAGCCCTAGCTTTCTTTGCTTTTGCTTGATAGGCTTGTAAGTTGGATCAACATTCAATATGTGACTTACATTCTTCAGATTGATTCCATACATATATTTAGTCATCCATGCGAAATGTTGCTACGTTTTGTTATAGAAGTTGGATCAACTTGTTTGGGATTGACTTACTCAGGTTGACCCCAATACTGACGCATTTGGACGAGTCTGTTAGGTTGATATTATCGAGTTTGACGTTAGATTGATCCGGCTTTTTTGGAACGGGAGGTTCCATCAATGCTTTGCTTTTTACAGTCGCCGTGATAATGCAGAATTTGTTCTGTAACTTATACTCGGCGATAAAATATGTTCAAGACATCTTTTGATCTCCTCGAAGCGTGTAAACTCCTTCACTTGTTGGGATCTTCACACACTGATGGTAACTTGACGGGATCGCTTTCATCGTATGAATCCAAGGTGTCCCAAGTATCATATTATAGATTGGCAGTTTATCCACTACCAAGAACTTGATCCATCTGGTAATTCCGGTAACTCGAACTGCTAACTTGATAGTTCCGATTACATTTATCGTGCCTCTATCGAATGCAGTCGGCGTTCTTTCCACTGGTTTGAGACGTGCGTCTGGTAAAGCCATCTAATCCAATGTCTCCTTAAAGATTAGATCTACCAAGCTGCTTATATCGATGAGGATCCGAGATACGTTGCAGTCTGCTACTCGTAATTTTACGACTAGCGGGTCGTTATGTGGGAAGCTTACTCTTCAACATCCTAAGCGGTGAATGTAAGTTCTGAATCGACCAATCCTAAGCTTTCTTGGACTGAATCAAGGTTGATTACTGCTACAACCTTCCGTTCATACCTCTTGATTTACCTTATAGTGTCGTCACAAAATTGTAATCCTCCCATGATTACATTGACCTCCACTCTTGGGGATCCTAATTCTTTGATCACCCCATCTTGTTTTTGCCGTTTTGGTTTTTCTTTGGCACTACCATCTTGGTTTGCCGCTTTGTAAGCTGCTTCTCGTAACTCAGCTTTCGCTTTTGTGCCTTGAACTTTTGATTTTATTCTTCTGAAAGATTCAACTCTCCTTTGATAAATTTCTCGGGAAGTAGTTCTTGCAGCTGCTTGCACTTCGAAGTGGAATGACCAATCCTATTGCAAAAGGCACAATATTCACTTTGGTTGTAATGTTGTTGAACGGCTTCTTACGAGCTGGGCTGTCAGTTTTGCCAACTTGAAAAGCTGTTGCCAAGATTGTTTTTCCTCTGTAACTGTGTTGTCTTGGCTCATAATATTCTTCTTTCGACTCCTTAGCTCCTAAGTATCGATGAATTTTTTGTGTTCTGGCAAGGATTTGCTTCTCCTCTACGTAGTCTGCATGCCTTGCTGCTCTACAAAGGGCATCCGAGATCGTACTTGGCCGATTTACGAAAAGGTCTCTTCTCAAGGCCTCATCCATAACAATTCTGGTTCTTAAAGCCTCAATGCCCATGTCGTCACTATCTTTGGCTTTAGTCAAAATTTTCTTAAATCGTCTGAGATATGACTTCAAGGGCTGCAACTCCCCTGTAGAAGTATCTTGGTTAACGAATAGGGCGTATTGCTTCATGAACAACTCGGCAAGTTGATTGAAGCTCTCGATAGATCTAGTTGGTAACTTGGTAAACCATACTAGGGCATCGCTGGTTAGATTCTCGGCGAAGAGTTGGTAGTAAGTCGTGTCCTCCTAGTAGGGACTGTAAGTTGTCCCCTTCAACATGATGTTGAAAGCACTCATGAATTCGATCCAATCAGTAGTCCTGTCGTATGTAGGGCACCTTATTCTTGGTCTCTGATTTACCGAGACCCTTTTTAGCCTTGGCACGAAGGGCGAGTTTCGAGCTTGAGCTAAAATTCGCCCAATCTCTGGTGCCTAGCTGGTAGCTTGATGGAACTGAGACCGCATGTCCTCCATCATCCTATATATGATTGCTGCATCCATTGTAGTCGGTGTTTGCTGTCCTGACGCGTTTGGAGTTGTAGTCTGCCATGGTCCCGTCATGTTGGTTGGTTGTGGACTCGGTACTACTCCGAACAGATTTCTTTGGACGCTAGCCAATTCTTCTCCATATGGCTTGTTGTTTTACGTAGATGGGAGGCTACTTTCGTTTAGACGAGACTCAATTCTGTCGAATCTTTCCAAGTTTTTTTGATCGGAAGCTTCGAATTGTGCTATCATGTTGCGCACCAAATTTTTGATCGAAAGTGGTCCTTGAGGCGGACCGGGGAGGGCGGCAACTTCCTGAGAGTTTTCTCGGTACTCCTCCTAAGTTTGAACAGAGTTCAAAGATGATCCGAGAGTCGGATCAGTGTTTTCTTGGAGGTTAAAGTTCCTCATTTTGGGTGAGCTAACGGTTACTTCGTCTTCCACCATCCTTTGTTTCTCGTGCACTCCTTGTTCCTATGTAAAGAATTCCTTCGAACGTCTTCCCCATAGACGGCGCCAACTGTTCGAACCGGGTCTAGTATAAAGAGCTAAGTCCACGATTCTGATTAAATGAGGGAAGATTGGTCAAAGATTCTTTTAAAGCTTTGGAGAAAATGAAGTGTATTGCAAAATAGGATGATTGCCGAGTACAGTATATTGCTTAATGTCTAGTGCCAAAAAGCGGATCCTTTATTTAAAGGAGCTGCTCCTCTATTTATAGACCATAGAGGCGGTTACAAAGTAGATTAAATAAAGGAAATATACAAATTTCTAGATAAGATAGTATCTAGAAGATTCTTGCTAGATTTTCGAAAATTTTCCATGTCGGAATAGGAAAATTTCTATTTCTTTGTTTGGTGACGTGTCATCTGACTTCCTTCAAGCTTCCGCGCGCTTCCGAGAAGGAATTCTTCCGAGTTGAGACTTCAATAAATGTTTCCGAGTTCAATACTTAGAATTTGGCCCATTGTTTCCCGTGGACCGAAGTAGGATCTCAGATCCACCTCCAACACTACCCGCTACATTATGGTAGTTAAAAAAATAAATTTTAGAGGTGAGCTTTATACTATGGATTGGACCTTGTCGATCCAATGTTGACAAAAAAAAAAGTTCCTAAAAACACTCAACACATACCAAATATGGTTATTTTTAAACCCTATAATAGAAAACAAATATTTGAATTAATAACATAACAACCCAAAAATCAACAATAGTATCTAACATATCAAATGATATTTTAAAAGTTTATAACAAATTAAATAATATTCGTATATACCATGAAGCATATTTAATCATTTAATTGTTGCCTTAAAAATTTATTTTGATAACAAATATATTAAACCATTTAATACTTTTACGAAATTTTTTAATTTTGTTTCTCTCTAATAATCGAATCTTCCTCCCATATTAACCACACATAAATGTAGTTTTCATCTTATGTAGTATCTACTATAATCAAAAGAATAAAATATATCTTCGAATAAATTTGAGATATTCAGTTTGCTATTTTATATTGAAAACAATAACCCTAATTTGTTTCATATAAATACACATGTTATTTGAATGTTTTGTATAATTTCTTCTTACGCTTTTAACATATTCAAAATTTTTTCAGTTCTCTTTCTCTTTACCTAAAGTTATTACACAAAACATTACATTTCTTAAAGATTTAAATGAGACAAACTTTTATAATCTTAACTTATATTTCCTTTTATGTTCAGGTGTGGATGGTATTTTAAGGATTCAGCATACTTCACCAATTTGATAAGGTGTTTACATAAATTCTGGATTATTTTATCACGACAAGTTTAGGTTCATGATTTTTTCACCTTTAGTGCTTGATTTCAGATCATGAGAAAGTAACGATTGTCTCATATTCATGGTAAATCATTCCCAAATTCTCATAAGAGTATAGATTAATGTTTATTATATACTTTTAAAAGTTTTGATTCTAAACTTATTCTTTTAATTTGTTAAGGAATAGATTCATTAACAAGCTATGCTTCTTAAATATCTATGTTTTTCTCAATTTCAGGTATGACATTGATGATCTCCTTTGCTATGGAAGAAATAATAATGTACTCTACTCTTCTTTATTGATAACATGGTTTTTGCCACCCAGTTATTCAAATCTCTATAGTATAAAGGGTTATCGAACCAAATGGGTGTGAAGCTAACACTCATGATGTGATAAACTATTGTAATTAAAGCCAAATAGATGAGATGATTATCTAACAACCTAAAACAGTGAATTAAGATGCAAATTATAAGAAACATAAATTAAGGCAAAGCATAAACAGAACAGCGAAATCTAAAGAGCAGTAAATAATAGCAGCAACAGCAAAGCAAATAACAAAAACAATGATGAAAATGGGTTCATGAGGAGATGTGATAATCAATCTAAGCAAACATAGGGGCCAATCACTTCTCCAACAACCTAGTGAGCTGATCTCTAAGCCAAGAAGCATAAGCAATTCAGAATCTTTCTCATGAAGACTAAACCTCTCCTTTTTGCTGCAACCAAATCAATTCTTATGGTGATCCACAGTAAATGAGGCATGAAAAACAGTCTATTAAGCCTAACTTACTCCCTAAACAACTAATTTCTTAAGTAAAAGACGTAAATTTCAATCCTAGGTTTTATCAAGCATTAACACAAACATCTTGTGGGCATGAATGCATAAGATCAGATTTCAAATGGCCAGGATGAAATAATCATGAAGCACACCTAGATTAGAGAGATCTAAACATGAAAGAGGTTGAACAAGTGATAAAACCCCTAGATCTACAAAAATCTAGCCCATTTCCTCAATCACCCTAATGGATCTACTTAGATATTGTCACCAAGAACGGAAACCCAAAATTTTAAAACAAGCATATAATCTTAAAGAGTAAAGAAAGATAAGAAGAATGATATAAAAATCAAAGCCAAATACTTAAAATTAAATCATAGATGTGATTACAAAAGTAGAGAGAGTTTTATGGTGTTTCTCAAGAACAAAAGAGGCAAAAAATGTGGATTGTGTTTTTGGAGGCTAAGGGGCTATCTATAACCCACTTACCAAAACCCTAGAAAAGTAAAGATAATAGTGTTCTGAAAAGCCTACTCAGCAGGTCCACTCAGCATGTTGGCGAGTGGGGTAGGCGAGTGGTCTAGTTCCAGTTCTTCTAGATGTCACTCGCATCAGTTCAGGAGAGTCATGCAGGTGAGTCAAGGTTCTTCCTTCCGATATCTAGTTCACTCGGCCATGTATGGCGAGCTGTGAGGACGAGTAGCACTTTTCTAGCAAAATATCTTGACATTCATCATGTTGGACGAGTCATGAGCGCGAGTGGTGATTGTTTGAAGGTCAACTCGCCCCCTTATGGCAAGCTCAAGGGGTGAGCTCACTTGAATATCCCCAAAAACAGCTTATAGTGCTTTGGTTTAACGTTTCTGGGCAATTTAGGTGCAACTCGGCCAAATGAGGGCGAGTGGCCATCATGAGCTAAGCTAAATGGGACCTTTAGCTACTTCCTTTGTTGTGCTCATCCCTCAAATCCAACCCATGATGGTGCTCACATCCAAAATGCTCCAAAATAGCTCCAAAGTACCTAAAATCACTACATATGCAAATGTACGCAATATGAATGCAAAGCATATAATATAAACCTAAGAAGACTCTAAAATGATGAGAATACCATGAATATAGATACAAAGTATGCTTCTAAATGAGCCAAAATACAGACATATCATATGCTTTAACATATTCAAAAATTTCTCATTTCTGTTTTTCTTTACCTAAAGCTATTACACAAAACATTACATTTCTTAAAGATATAAATGAGACAAACTTTTATCATCTTAACTTATCTTTCCTTTTATGTTCAGGTGTGGATGATATTTTAAGGATTCAGCATACTTCACAAATTTGATAAGGCGTTTACATAAATTCTGGATTATTTTTATCACGACAAGTTTAGGTTCATGATTTTTTCACCTTTAGTGCTTGATTTCAGATCAAGAGAAAGTAACGATTGTCTTATATTCATGGTAAATCATTTTTAGAGTATAGATTAATGTTTATTATATATTTTTAAAAGTATTGATTCTTAACTTATTCTTTTAATTTGTTAATGAATAGATTCCTTAAAAAGTTATGCTTCCTAAATATCTATGTTTTTCTCAATTTCAAGTGTGACATCGATGATTCCTTTGCTACGGAAGAAATAATAATGTACTCAATTCTTCTTTATGTGAAAATTTTATCATTATTTGATAATGTTTTAAATTTTTATTATTATTGCAAATCTTTGTAAGTTGATTCTTGCACATTATATTGACTTTGAATAATAAATGTCATGATATTTTCCAGAGATTTGTGGCTTCAACTAATTAATGATACTGATGTCTCCAAAGTTGGATTAGGTACAACAATATATGATATTTAAATTTTGACATTTTGTCCATTGTTTACATATTTGATTAAGTCTCTCTGTGTTATTTTCATAAGTAAAGAAGTTAAAAGCCACAAAGCTTGGACTAATAGAGGTGGTGAAACATGTGCTTTCATGATCAAGGTTTGAGACTACTTCAACTTTTTGTTTTCCAAGTATCTAATAGTCACGTTTTGGCTTAAAAATATTTTAGATTCTTTTTTGTCAACAAATTTCATGGTATTTTATTTGTTTCATAATCTACCTTATCTAGTATACATTTAGATAATACATAATTGAAAGTTATACAATTTCTAAATTCAATAAAATTTATAATTTTCTTCTAATTTTTTTAAAATTTATTATTAGTTCATAATAATAAATTAACCAACTACTACCAAAGTTTTCCTTAAAATATCTACAAATTAATAAAGCTAGAACTATATTTTCTTTAATTGATTTTTAATTTATCCATATGTTAATAAATATAAAAGGTATATATGCATAAACTTTTTTATTGAGACATATATATATATATATATATGTGCATATAACACGGGTCATTTTGAAAAAAACATATAATACAGGTCATTTGAAAAAAACATATAACACGGCTCATTTTGAAAAGAAAAAAAAACAGTTTTTTTAAATCTTAACATAATATTTCATATTTATCTACTAAAATAACTAATTCTAAAACATAACTATTTATTTTAAATATATAATGTAGCAAGTTTTTAGAAATATAAAAATTTGCTACATTAAATTATTTCAATAAATCGCTACATATAATGTTACATTAAGATTATTTTACAAAAATATAAATGAAATCTATTTTTTAAAATAATCTTAATGTAGCAAAATTTTATATTTTTTTATTAATTAGAAAATCAAAATGTCAAATTTATACAACATTTATAAATGATTCAAACTTTTAAAATTTTAAAATTATAAAATGTTTTAAATTAAATAAAAATAATAATTTCATATAATATTTAAAAGTAAATAATAATTTACATATCATTATCTTTTTTTTGTCAACAATTGGATCGATAAGACCCGATCTATACCGTAGCCCAACCATTAAAATTTCAATTTAATCTTGGAACTGCGTAGAGGGGAAGAGTTGAACCTTAGATGTCATAATCATTACTTGGATCATCATAACCAACAGACTGAGAAGAATTCGGCTACATAGCATTATCTAATCCACAAACATTCAAACCTAAATTAAATAAAATCTAGAAAACAATATCTACTATATAATAAAAGAATATATATCGTAAAATTCATGACTAAGCTTAAAATTTCATGGCTATATGTTCAAATAGTCACGAAAAAAACTATGTATATAGGATCGTGACTAAAAAATTACCGCGATTTTTCGTGATAAAATAGTCACGATTTAGTTACTATAATTTCGTGACAAATATTGTCACAAAACAGTTACGAACTAAACAATGACTATATTAGTGATAAATATATCATGATAATTTTGTGGCTAAATTAGCCACGAAATTCACGTGCCTGTAACGTGGTCAATATAGTCACGATTTTTCTTGTGGATATTTCGGACTAGTTTACTTAATTATTCAATACTGTTTATATGTATATTATATATTATTCAATATTTTATATCTAAAATATTAAACAAGTTTAATAACATTTTTTTTGTCTATGGGCCAAAAACAGTGAAACATTATATAGGCCCAATAATGAAAACGCTAGATAGAGACTTGCTCCGCCGCAGATCTACGCCCAGTGAAGAACCGCCAAACAACTAGCAGACGACGTGGAGGAGATCGCCGCCATAAAGGCATGGTTGGACCACGTCTTTCCCCTACATGAATATCCAACTGCTGATTGATTTCTTCTGAAGATTACATCTCCAATCTCAGTATTTAAGAGACTCCTCCTTAAGCTCCCGCCGGCGAACCTACAAATCCAAGAGACTTCAGCACCGTTAGAACCCGAGTTTACTGGTCCTAATCCGAAGCCACCGTCACGCTCTTCCTCTGAGTGCAGTGGAAGCACTGAAGATTTACACTCAAAATTGAGGATCGATTTTGGGAAAGAAGGCATCATTGAGAAATAAAGATGAAGAAAAACATAAAAGAATGATCAGAATGTTAAAGTGATTTGATTTGTATTAAACGAAAGAGTATTACACACACAATGATNACGAATGAACACAACTTATACGAAACAATACAACTATACGAAACATCACAACTATACGATTGTGTCTATTCGTATAATAACTAACTTATGTAAATTAATCCTAATCTATACTTAGATATGTAACGAGATATGATTATAGTCCAACACTCCCCCTTAATCATATCTCGTGGTTACTCCAATCCGCTTCCTTAGATCTTCAAAACGTATTCCACGAATTGCCTTTGTAAAGATTTCCACAAGTTGATCCTCTCCTTTACAATACTCCAATGTGATGAGCTTCTTTTGTTCTACTTCTCT
>OVAX01003937.1:0-16119 GCA_900406405.1 Lepidium africanum | reverse complement strand
TATATATATATATATATATATATATATATATATACCCTTGACTGTCATATTACGTTTCTTCATAAGTTTACCAATCTTCCAAATATCCCATGACTTCTTTTGATTGTGTTTCTGATCTCAAAAAATTCAAATCAACATGACGAATTTGTGTTAAAGTTCTTCATACATGGAATCATGCTCGTTACTTCATAAACAATAATAATATGGAGATTATTCTATCTGATGAATCGGTTCGTGTATTTATTTGCTTTATATTGGTAGATGTTCTATTTTTTATAATTTTTTTTATAGATTGTGTATAATTTACTAATTGTTTTATGTATAATTTTATAGGGCTCTCTTATTCATGCAACTATAAACGAAGATCAAGTGTCTAGATTTTCTGAGTATGTTACTATTGGTCATTGGTTGATCCTAGAGAATTTAACATAAATAGATCAATTGGGAACCATAGATCAACTAATCACCCATTCAAAATATCAATTACATACAAAGTAATTTTCTCGTTGTGTCTTTGCGATCTCCTGACATACATATTCTTGTTTGCTAATTTCGTTGATATTATGCAAGGGCAGTTGGATTCAACTTATCTTATTGGTAATATATCTATTATTTAATCTAATATGTTTTTTTATGTTAAGTTTCATCGTACTTTGGTAATTGTTAGTTAGTTGTATAATAATTTGAATACACATCGTAAATTTGATTTGTTATAATTATTATTATTGGTTTTATTATTAATTTATTTTTTTATTTCTTTCAGATGTGTTTGGTCAAAGTTAATAATGTTTTTGAAGCCACAACTATCATAATCAATGACAAACTAATAAAGAGGATTCAAATCGGTCTCATGGATTCAAGGTATATTGTATCAAATTTTCCATGATAGCATTGATTCTTGTTTTTTCTGTTTAATTTAAAATTTATATGTTTTATTTTTATTTTTAGCAATGTCATTGGAAGTATGCTAATGCTTCGATTGATGCTATTGAACATTCAGATGATAATATAATTACATGTTTGATTCGATTTGCAAAAAATCAAAAATTTCCAAGGTATTAAATTCATATTTTAATAATTGTTATGTTTAATTTCGTACTTTGATTTTATTTTATATTGTTTCTACTATGATACTATTGATTATTTACCTGACAACGTCAAAATTTCAATTTGTTTTTCCATCACTTAAATTTTTATAAATCCTCAACTTGAAAATACTTATATCTATATATAAATTCAGTTTTGTTTACCTAATGATATATAATGTTATTAATATAGTTATTATATTTTGTTTGCATTTTGCCAAAGAATGCTGATGTTCTGTTTGTTGCATTGATCAATATTCAACAATTAATACACGATTTTTGAAATAGTATATTTCTAATGATGTAATCGAAGAAAATCCTAAACATTGGTTGGGAATATTAGAATAAACATTTGATACTCTAAATGTTGGTTGTATAATTTGCTTATTAATTATCTATATTTCTTATTTAGTTCTTTTTGTTGTTCATATTGCTTTTTACATTTTTTCCGATTTTAAATGTAGAATTTATCAACATTAACACGTTTTATCCGGAAAGTTATTGGATTATTCGAATTCTAATCGGATAATTTGCGTGATTAGACACATCTATCCATGTTTTATTCGGATATGACATAATCTTCTCTCATCTTTGTTCGGAGAAATAAGAATTCATTAATGGCGTTTATGTCTTTTAACACTTTTGCCCGAATAATAAATGGATATTCGAATTCTAATTGGTTTATCCAATTATATTAGAGTAATCCATCTCAAACTTGAATTCTAACAAATTATTTCCTTTTTTTATCTAGTGTAAAATTCACATATTTAAATCATGAAGTCGATAAGTAAAATTCATATATTTAGTATCTCAATTTCCAGATTTTGTTTATTAGATAGATTCAAATCTTATCAGCTATTTTGTATTTAACAAAATCGCATCGATTAAACCCTAATACTCTTATTTTGTTTATTGGATATTTCTTACTCAAATTAGTAGAATGAAGAGAACCTCGATATGATTTTGTACAATTTTGTTTCTGAGCTTAGACCATTCAAAACTCAATGGAGAGTTTGCGTTAAAGATTTCCATGCATGGAAACCTTATAGTATCTACGTCGATGATAATCTCGATATGATTCTTGCTGATGAATCAGTACATTTTCTTTATCTTTAGCTTATACCTAACTATTTTGTTTTACCTTTCTATCTGTTAAAACTAAAATAATTATGCACTATTTTTCAGGGATCTCTTATTCATGCAATGATAAAAAAGGAACTGGTTTGAAAATTCTCTGTTCATGTCAAGAAAGGTAATTGGTTGGTCATAGAGACTTTCAATCTGTCCAAATCGGTAGGAAGTACAAAACTACCGATCATCCATTCAAGATGAACATTACCACCAAAACTCTGATTGTCAAAGTTATTTTCCGATCGGATGATATATATGTGCGTCTAGCCGACTTCATTGACATTGTTCATATCCGTATAAATTCGGATTGTCTTATAGGAACACTAATTCTTAAAGCATCATCTCCGAATGCTATGGAAGAAAAGTTCACAAAAGAGTCTCTTGGGAATTTCATCGAACACCTCTCGGACGATAATTTTTTCTAGCATCATTTTTCATATAATCAAGATGAATCAAACATTAAGAACACTCTATGTGAAAGAATAAATAGATTTAACAACATAAACACAAGATTTAATCGTTAAACTCAAAGATCTACCTAAACCATCAACCTATCATAATTATACTCAATAAATTAAGAACAAAATGAGAAACGAAATGAATTATGCATAAACTTAATAAATGGGAGAAGATGATTCTAAGATCATCTTCCTCTTGGGTCTCCACTATTCTTCCTCAACTCCCTCTACAAAAGTTCTTTTGTGGCTAAGAAAAATGAAAGAGAGGTTAAAGAAAAAGTTGTGTTCCAAAGGATCGATGGTCCTTGCACGCATGGTCAACCCTGTGCCATTCTTTGTTTCATGTCGAAGTGTTTTAGTCGACCAAAGGGTCGATGATCCTTGCACTCATGATCTTCAATGTAATCTTCGCGACAGAATGACCAATGTTGAGTAAATTCAATGTATATTTCTAACCCCTTGTCCATATGACTTCAAACCACCACCAAATGAAATCTGACATTTGTGGCTATCTTGTGTCCAAATTTTAGCCAATTTTGTTCATGGGAAGGTCTTCATAGATCACCGTATTTAAGCACATTGTAGTGGTTCTTCACCAAAGGCATTGTCAACCAAAGTAATCAAGTTCTCGACAACCAAATTTTCTTATTTGTTTAATACATTTCACTTCATCTCCTTCTTTTCCATCTATCCAAGAGTCTCCAATCTCCATACATAGCTCCAAATCACCTAAAATGACACAAAACGAGAAAATATGCAACTCGATTCTACCTAAACTCTAAAATGCAAAACTAAAGAAAAGTTACACAAATATGAATGAATGTGACTTTTAAATGATGAGAAAATGATCAAAATATGAATGGAGTTCTATACAAAAATGATGCATATCAGGAGGTCACTATCCGCAGTACGATCGAGGACGGAGAGTCAACAGTGTGTAGACGCAGAAGATAGACGAGCTTACTGAGATGAGTGCACTNAGACGCAGAAGATAGACGAGCTTACTGAGATGAGTGCACTAGATATGAGAATACTCTCTCTGCCTCTTTTATTGTTCTTTGCTATCTTGAATGAAAACCATTGTTCTTATTTGAATTTCGTTTTGGTTAGTGAATTTTACCTTTAGTTTTGATTTATGTCTTTCATTATGCCTTCTGTTTCTGTCTTTGAAGCTATCTATCCACTCATGCATAGGGAGTAGTCTGTTTAGGGTTTTGTGAGGAGATGGAGTAGATCTAGGCTTGATTCTGGGTTTGTGATGTTATTGCTTGAATACTGCCATAGGTTTTGCTAGGTTGAATGTTTTTCATGCTTATTTCAACTTGATCCCTTGACATCTGATTCGTAGGCTATCTCACCTGGAAGGTGTTCGATGATATGCTTGGCTTAGGTTCAATCTAGGATTGATGTATTTTGGTCCAAGGGATTGGATGTTTAGAGCGTTAGTTGGTTGTTTAGGATAGGCTCGTTAGTGCCAGTTTGGGCGTCTGATCACCAAGGGATTGGGTTAGGTCGCACATGAACTAAGATTTCATGACCACGTGAGTGGCTTGTTTATATCGTTATCCTAATCCGATGCTTGCTTGTTTAGGTTGTTAGATAAAGTCAGAAACCCAGAACTCGGTCTAGTTCGTTGACTTCACTCTCCTCACAAGCCCGTCTTTCTCATTTTCTTGCATTGGTTGTGTTGCTCTATTTAGCTTTGATTTCTCTGTTTTCTGTCTTGATACCCTGTTTTACTTATCTGTTTAGTTTCATTGCTCAGTTAGATAGTCACCACCTCAAGACAAAATCACATATTTTGCTTGATTTAACTTGAGCTAGATAGCTATGCATACCCCCAATGTTAGCAACACGCTTTGGTCGACAACCTTATATACTATAAGGATTTGATAACCAGACCGAAAAATCTTGTTATCAAGCTTGCAGGGGATTCAGTGGATCACTCTTATACTCTGGACTTAGATCATGCAGACACATGTATCCTTTACAATGAGCTTAATGTCCATCATAAATTTATGTTGCACAACTTTTGTCTTAAGATTTTTGAAGGAAAGCTTGAAAAAGAAAGTCTGGGACCTTTTGTTGTGAAAGAGATACAATCCAATGAGACTGTAGTGTTGCTAGACACTACAAAAGATGAATTTTGCACCAAGGATGCTCATCTGAGGCAGTTCTCATGGAAAATCATTTGACTAATGGACGACCCACTCCAACTAAAAGTCCACACGCCTTCTAAGTGGCATTCGAGTCAAGCTAATGACTTTAAGCAACCGCTGAATGCGAGACAACCCACTAGTAGGTAACCTTTATTTTTCAGCATTTTTAGCTTTCAATTTATTTTTGTTTTTGTTTTGTTTGATTTTAGGTAAGAAATCGTTCGAACAATGGAACATCAAGCTTTTGGATCAAAACCTTGGATTTCTCAGGGCGAGGTTTGAAAGAATTTTACAAAAATTCTAATCCTTCACAATACTCTTGATTCTTAACAGATGTTTACAATTCTTGAGCCTAACCCACTAGGATTTTCCTCCTATTTATGATAATTTCATTACCATTCTTGATCTGCAAAGTTATGACTCTTTATCTCCACTTTTCATTTCGTAAAATTGAAGGATTCTGGGTTTGAAGAATTTTGAATTTTTATTGATTAATTATGCACAATCTACATGCTAGGAATGTTGTGTTATGATTTCAAGTTCAAATTACCCAAAAATTGTGATGATTTTTGTGTATAATCAAGGCTTAGGTTGAACAAGAATTTACGGTAAAATTAAGGGATTTTGATATGGAATGGAACATGGAGTGAATAACTAGATGCATTGCTAGATGATTAATTATAATATTGAATTAAAGTGATTGCATTCGCTCTAGTTGGTGTCGGTGAAAAGAAACCTTCAAAGAAGGTCAGGAGGTCCTCAGTACTGGAAAATGGACAATCATCTCGGTGTTGGTTCATTAGACCAGATTCTACCATCATTGCTAGGACCTGATGGCACTCCATTTATGAGCAACACAGGGAATATATCAGATCCATCTCGGATGAAGACTGACCCTGCATAGACGCAGAGGAATTGTGACTCTGGTTGGCAGCAACACCACAATGTGTTCTATGATCAACTTCTGAGGTACAAGATAGTTCCAACTAAGTTCGTCAGCAACAATATGCTCGAGAAACTAGGGATTCTTGATGACATAAGCGGTATAGTGAGCAGACTCGGTTTGGGGACTTTTGCTCATTGCAGTTACCCAACAGTTATTGACATCTTGCAATCTTCACATGACTGCTGATCGCACGCTCCAGTATACGCATCATTGTTTACATTCCTTTTCGGTGGTGCACTATACACAACGACTATTAAGGACATCTGCAACTAGCAGAGGGACACTTGCTAGCACAGGATAGTATACCCAATTCAGCTCTATCGAACATCATAGCAGATGGTGCATATCAAGGTTGTGCATTGAAGCTTCCACACATGAGTAACCCAACAATTAGGATGGTGGCGAAGATCATTGGTTCACTGACCAAGGTCGAGCTGGAACTACTTGATCACGCCACAGCTTCTACAATACTAGACCTCTATGTTAAACATGCCTCCTCCTCAGCAGAAACCTCAATATCAATTGGGGAATTATCTTTGCTGAGTTGCTCACATAACGATGTTTGAGAGGATCACCTGGTCTTCTAACTCCGATCTTCATGTATCACATGTTGAATCTCAACAACTCACAAAAGGAGGAGACGATCCACTACATGGATGATACGTTTATGAGCAAGTACACGAATCTGATGATAAGAATGAAGTCTAGAGTTTGAAGCTAAATGCATAAGTAAAAAGGTGAAGACATAATGGAGAAGAAGCAAAACAGAAATTTAATTAATCAATCCAAATCAAGCATTCAACAACCATCCAAAATGAAAACTGAGAACTTGCTCAAAAATGTAAAACTGCCTGTCCGTGGTTTTGTGGGTGAGAGTAGTATTTATAGCCCAAAATACAAAACCCTAATAAAGTAAACAAAGGGAAAAAAAGTCAACAGAAGTAAGGCGGTGGATGAACTCGCTGGTAGGGGTGGCGAGTTGGACCTAGCGAGTTGGACCTTTAGCTTTAGTCACTTCCAACAAGCCCATCTCGTTGCTTACCAGGCGAGTTCCAGCTTGCAAGTGCTCCAATTTGCAGTTTGGCTTCGTTCGTCTTTGATGCACTCGCTGGTCCCAGTCGAGTCTGACTGACGAGTTGGACTGATTTGGCTTGTGAAATCTTCAGTTCGCAAGATCTTCTGTTTAGGCGCTTTGTCTTAGGATGATCATTGCTGTCTTTGTGCCAAATCTACTCAAGAATGCTCCAAACAGGCTCAAAAGTACCTGAGATTCTCCAAATGCTATGTATATGCATAATGAATGCAATGCAAGCCTAAAAGGACTTTAAAATGCTAAATATGCAATGAGAATGAATGCAAATGGATGTGAATTGTGCAGCTAAAATGCGGTAAAATGCATGTATATCAACTCCCCCCAAACTTAGTTTTTTCTTGGCCTCAACCAAGTGCAATGAACTAAGAAGGAAAAGAGGTTGCAGACGCAGGGAATAACTAAATCGCCAATTAGGCAGCTCGACAGGTTGAAACTGTAAACCACAAGTGAACCAATGTTCCATTATGACTCTCACCATATAATTGCATACAAGCGTAACATCTAACCTTAAATCCCTAATGCCTAAGCTGGTTTCTAAGAATGCAGACTTGAATCCTTATTTCTAAAGGTGAATGCCTCAAGAGGGACTATAGATCAATGAACAGATGATTCAACTTCCTGAACTTGGCATGGCATAGATTCAATTAAGCACACTTGTTAGCACCTTTATTTGTTCAGTTTAAGCACAAACTCATGGTCTTCGAATCCGCAACCTATTCAATGGTCTGCTTCACTTCTTTTTTAAGGATGCACACCAATGTATGGCTGCTTCATATTCTACTCTTTGCGGTTTCAGTGAGGCATAAGAAGGTACGGGTTTACGTACAATCCCCGCTCACCTTAAGCATCATCAAATGAGTTGCAGTTTGGAGAGTTATCACTTTCAGTTATTTTGACATACTAAGCTCAAGCAAGAAAAATGTTCAATGCATCTAAATGCCCTAACTCGGCGAGTTTGATGTCCAAATTAGAAGGAAACAAGCATGACTCTTTCAAGACACAAACGCAAGCAAAGTTCTCCAAAGCAAATGATCCACTTATAGGCTTTCTACAGAGAGATATCACCAAACCACTAAGTTCGCTAGGTTACTAGCCAACAACCAAGCAAGAGTGCCTAATCCCAACAAGATAACTCCCAAAGAACTAGACTCAATCCTATATGCAATGCATGAACACTTTTTTTTTTGGAATGCTTTTCTAAAATTTTTCAAATTTTTATGGTTTTTCTTTGCCTTAAATGCTATGCTATGAATGAATGAAAAATCTTTATGGATTTTTATGCTATGTATGTGATGCATGGAAAATCAAACTAAGATCACAAAAGTATACTTAGTAACCACTAGAACTCTCCCCCAAACTTAAATCACACAGTCCCTGTGTGGATAAAAGCTTGAAGTATAATCCTAGGCCAGCAAAACAAGAGATCATATGCAGTTGCGAAAGAAAATAAAAAGTTGGAGTTTTAGGTACCTTTGGGGCTGAGCTCGCCCTTCTGATGATGAGACAGGCTGAGCTTGCCAGTCCTGCAGGCGAGTAGCAGCATGGAGGTCTGCTAAAATACATTTATTTATTGTTTTGCTCGCCCCTTCTTATATATGTTGATCAACCCCTCGTTCTAAAGAACAAAATGACATAAAAACGGAAACAAATAAGAGTTGCAAAATAGAGTATATACAAGGATATCATGGGATTGCCTCCTAAGTGCGCTTGTTTTCTGTCTCTAAGCTTGACTTCGCTCTCCTATCAGACTTGAGGAGGCTCATCGAGAAGAGCTATGGTCCTCTCGGGTATGATTCCATCAGCTAAATAAGGCTTGACTCGCTGAAATGGACCTGACCATCTGGATTTCTGCTTCCCTGGAAACATCTTGAGCCTTGAATTATATAGAAACACTTAATCACTAGTTGAGATCACCCTTGGTATTATCCTCTTGTCATGGAGAGCTTTGGTTCTTTCCTTGTAGATCTTTGAGCTCTCATAAGCATCCAGTCTGATTTCTTCCAGCTCATGTAAGTTGATGAGCCTTATTTTTTGGGCTGTCTTCAGGCCACAATTCATAAACTTAGCTGCCCAGGTTGCCTTTTATTCAACTTCAACTTGGAGGTGACATGCTTTACCATACAGCAGCTGGAATGGCATTCTCTCAATTGGGGTTTTATGAGCTATTCGGTATGCCCACAGAGCATCATCAAGTCTTGCAACCCAATCACGTTTTGATGCACCCACAATCTAAGAGAGGATTCCTTTGATTTGCTTGTTTGACACCTCTGCTTGGCCACTGGTCTGAGGGTGATAAGGTGTAGCCACCTTGTGTGTGACACCATATTTCTTTAGCAGGCTTTCAAAGACTTTGTTGATGAAGTGAGATCTTCCATCGCTAATTACCACTCTTGGGACTCCAAACCTTAGGAATATGATGGTTTTCAACAGCTTAATCACTACCTTGGCATTCGGTTGGACAAGCCACTGCTTCAACCTATTTGGACACATAGTCAACAACCACCAATATGTAGGCGTTTCCAACATAAGGTGGATTAAATGGACCCATGAAATTTTTTTCCCAACAGTCGAATATCTCAATTTGCAGAATCGGGTTCTGAGGCATCTCATTGCGCTTGCCAATATTCCCGGCTCGTTGGCATGGATCACATTTAAAGATGTAAGCTTGAGCATCCCTGAACATTGTTGGCCACCACAACTCAGCTTGTAGAATTTTTTGAACTGTCTTGAATATAGCAAAGTGACCACCATATGCTGAACCATGGCAATGCTCCAGTATTCCTTGAACTTCCTCCTTAGCTAAATACCTTTTGAACAACCCATCAGAACCTTTCTTGTACAGATAAGACTCATCCCAAAAGTTGTTATTAACATCCCTAAAGAACTTCTTCTTTTGGTATTTTGTCCATATTCTTTGGTATTTCTTTGACCACTAGATAGTTCACCAAGTCTGCGTACCAGGATAGATTAGCTCCAACAGACTTATTTTCAAACTGATTCTGGCCTGCACCGGACTGTAAGCTGAACTCGCTGCTCTGGGTTGCAGGGTTAACTAATGAGCTGAGTGTTATAAATTGGGTTCTGGCCACTAAGCTACTCGACTCGCCATAGCACTGTAGCAAGTATGGACTCGCCATGATAGTTTCTGCTTGTCCTGACTGCTATGAGCTATTCTTCTGGCATTGAGTCATCTATGGGTATTGGATCATCAATCATTATTCTGGACAAGTGATCTGCGACTCCATTCCCCACTCCAGGCTTGTCAACAACCTCAATATCAAATTCTTGTAGCAGCAGGATCCACCTCAAAATTCTTGGTTTCACATCCTTCTTTTTCATAAGGTACTTCAAGGCAGCATGATCTGTATGGACAATCACCTTCGATTCAACCAAGTATGACCTAAACTTCTCAACTGCAAAAACTACAGCTAATAGTTCTTTCTCTGTTGTTGCATACTTGGCATGTACATCATCGAGCGTGTGGCTTGCATAATAGATCACGTTCAGCTTCTTATCCTTACACTGTCCCAGTACAACTCCGACAGCATAATCACTAGCATCACACATGATCTCAAATGGTAAACTCCAGTTTGGGGCTTGGAAAATAGGTGTTGATATCAATGCTTCCTTGATTTTCAGAAAGGATTCTAGACACTCAGCATCGAACAAGAACTCTGCTTCTTTGCATAGCAGGCGAGTGAGTGGCCTAGCTATCTTGGAAAAATCTTTAATGAACCTTCTATAGAACCCAGAGTGACCCAAGGAGCTTCATCCTTGACTTTTTTTGGTGGTTGGAGCTGAACCATTACATAGATCTTGGCTTTTTCAACCTCAATACTCCTTGCTGAAACCTTGTGGCCCAAGACTATCCCCTCTGTAACCATAAAGTGGCACTTCTCCCAATTCAGCACCAAATTGGTCTCTACACACTTGCTAAGGACCCTGCACAAGTTTGATAAACAAGAGGAATATGAAGAACCATAGACTGAAAAGTCGTCCATAAAGACCTCAACCGATTCCTCAATGAGATCCGAATATATAGATGTCATACAGCGTTGGAAAGTAGCAGGAGCATTGCATAAACCAAAGGGTATACGTCTATAAGCAAATGTGCCATAAGGACAGGTAAAGGTAATATTTTCCTGATCATCTGGGTGTATATGGATTTGAAAGAATCCACTAAACCCGTTAAGGAAACAGTAATATTGCTTGTTGGACAACCTCTCTAACATCTGATCAATGAAAGGCAAAGTAAAATGATCTTTTATAGTAGAAAAATTAAGCTTCATATAGTCAATGCACATTATATGCCCCGTTACAGTTCTAGTCGGAATTAGTTCGTTTTTGTCATTCCTAACCACAATAATACCTCCCTTGTTAGGGACACAGTGAACAGGCGATACTTACTTACTATCAGAGATAGGATAAATAACATTAGCATTTAACAACTTAAGTATCTCCTTTTTCACTACTTCTTTCAGGTGATTCAACCTCCTTTGGGGCTCTATGCTAGAATGGGACTCATTCTCTAGATGAATTATATGAGTGCAGAAACTAGGTGAAATCCCTCTAATATCAGCAAGTGTATAGCCTATTGCCTTTCTAAAGCGCTTAAGCTCAGCAATCAACATATCCAGTTGTTCATCACTCAATTCATCATTCACAATTACAAGGTATATGGAGTTAGGACCAAAGAAAACGTACCTTAGCCTATTGGGAAGTGGTTTCATCTCCACCTTAGGCGCTTTCAGCTCATACCAATCATCATTTATTGCTGAGGAGTCTGAATCGTGAAGTTGCACGGCGAGTAGTTGTTGCGAGCTAGGTGGGATGAGTGCCAATTCTCAACATTCTGAGCTTGTAACCCCTTCCTCTGATGTTCTAAGTTATGGGCTTGTTCCTATTAGCTCCTCTATCAGAACTGAGCTTTGTACTGGTCTGTGAGCGTTCATAAGCTTAAAGTAGAACTAAGTTTCAATCCTCAAATACCCATTATTAGCTAGCTTGGTTAAGGCTACTTGCAATTGATCTTCAACTGCCAATTCTTCTAATAACTCGTCTGCTAGCTCGTCCATCTCTTCAAACCAGAACGCTTTGACCTCAATAGATAGCTTCTTCATGACATTTAAGTCATGTCCTAAATTCAACTCAATATCTCCTTTTGGGACATTAATTACTACACCAGCTGTGCCTAAGAATGGTCTCCTAAAGAGCAAAGGATCTCTTGGTTCCTCATCCATCTCCAAAACAACAAAGTATGTTGGTATATCTAAATCTCCAACTCAGGCTGGTAAATTCTCTTATACTCCATGAGGGACTCGAACTGATCAGTCTGCCAAAATCAAGGTGATCTTGCAAGGCTTAAAGTGGTTGAAGCGCAGCCTCTTAGCTACTGATAATAGCATAAGGCTTATTGAAGCTCCAAGGTCGTAAAGGCACTTGCTAAAAAACAGGGGACCGAGGGCACAAGGAATTGTGAATGTACCAGGGTCACTCTTCTTCTTCGGTATCACTTTGCTTTGGATGATATTACTAACTTCGTGAGTCAGGACTACTGTTCCCTCAACTTCAGTGTTTTTCTATTTGACTATATCCTTCAAGAATTTCTGATAGTGAAGCATTATCATGAAAGCATCTAGCATAGGCATTTTAAGCTCAATGTCTTGGAATTGTTTGTCATATAGCATATACATCTTTCTTGAATCACTCTATGAAGTGGCAAGATGAAAGGCTTTGGTATTTTGGGAAAAACTAAAGATTTTTGTGAATCAGACAGGTCTACTCACTGAAGTGTTAGGCGAGTAGGGGTGTTGAGCTCAAAGGCTGATTGTTGCTCAAGTGAGGTTTTCATAGCGGAAGTTTCGACTCGCTGCTCTGCCTGGTGAGCTGGACCGGCAAGTTGAGGTATAGGAGCTGAACTTTCGTTTTTATCTCTAATTGAGCCATCCCCCCTTCTTGAATAATACTGTCCTCAGTATCAGAGTCCTCTTCAGCTGTAGTAATTAACTTGGTTCCACTCCGTAGCGTAATTGCCTTAACGTGTTGTTGCTGAGGAGGTATATTGCCAATTTGAGGTGGTTTCATAGTTGCAGTCATAGCTTAATGTTGTTCAACAGCGGTGAACCGAGCATTCATAGCATCAAGCTTCCGTGTTAGATCAGTATGTGAATTATCTATCCGTGTGGACCTCGGTGAATTTCTGAGTGAGCTCAGTAACTGTGGATTTCTGCCACTGTAGGATCTCCTCAAGTAGTTTATAAACATCTGGAGATTTGGAATTTAGTGGGTGGTTGAAGCTGTGTTCATTGAATTTGTCGCTTGGACCCTATTTCTGAATGTAGGACACTTCCTCACAGAGATCATCAACTGCATCTTCAAGATGCTCTCCTTCTAAAATTAAATTAACTTGTTTGAGTCGTACAGATAGCAATTTATCTAATTTATCATTCAGGATCTTCAAATTTCTCCTGCTTAGGTATTATGAGCCTATTTCTTGGACGAATGGGCTAGCATTATCTTCGTCATATTGGTCAGCTACCTGTGCAAGATTCTCAATCAACGCCCAACTGTCATTGACATCTTGGTTGAGAAAATTACCATGGCTCGCGGTGTCCAAAAGTATGCAGAATCTAGGGAGAAGGCCACAGTGGAATGTAAGACTGATTAGTATAACAGATATTCATGCATTTTGCCCATTTTAGCTTCATAGTTTGCATATGTTTGCATTCATTCACGTTCCATACTATGCATTTTAGAGTTCCAATTAGGATCATTCTTGCATTTGCCTAGCATTTGGAGCATTTTAGGAACTTTGGAACAATTTGGAGCACTTTAGGTCAATTCGGAGCATTTTGAAGCAAACAAGCATGAAGACGGCAAGCTAAGCCTAGAACTGAAGAGTTGGAGCGAAAAAATCACGACTGAAGATTTTATAGGCTAAGTACTCAAAACTGCCTCAGCCAACTTGCCAGGCATATGCGAGTTTAGAGTCCCATACTTAGCCAAAAATTGCATTTTTGGCTGAACTCTTCGTGTCCAACTCGCCATGCATTGGCGAGTCCAAGCTTAAGGACTTAGCCAATTTTCAGATTTTCAAGGTCCAACTCACCACCAACATCCACCTGACTATAGCGAGTTCAAGCCTCAGCACTTAGCCAAATCTTCAAGTTTTTAAGACCCAACTCGCCATCACTCCCACCTGACACTGGCGAGTTGGACATTTCAGACTTAACCAAAATTCATGTTTTTGAAGCTGAGCCATTCCAACTCACCAGAGTGTTTTTGGCCCTATAAATACCCCTTTATGTCAGAAACACACAACAATTCTCTTTAACCTAGTTTTTGCCGTTTTTGGCTAGTTCCATATTTTCTCTCTGCCTCCTTCTTTGTGTTCTTGCTGTTCTTGCTGTTTTTCATGATTTCTGCTTGATCCTCACCTTAGGTTGTTAGATCTTGCTTTAGTTTCTTCTTTTCCACATTTGATTGTGTTTTTTGGGTTTGTTGTTGTTCATCTTTCCATGAGTAGTGAGTAGATTCGTTAGGGCTTAGTGAGGAGATGAAGTAGATCTGGGCATTTTTCTGGGTTTGTGACATTCATGCGTGAATATGTTCATAGGTGGTGCTAGATTGAATGCTCTTCATGCTTATTTTGACTTGATCACTGAAAATCTGATGTGTAGGCTATTTCTAACCGAGAGGTGTTTGATAATATGCTTGGCTTAGGTTCAGTCTAGGATTGATTCATTATGGCCCAAGAGATTGGATGTTCAGTGAGTCAGTTGGTTGAGTAGGATAGACTTGTTAATGCCAGTTTGAGCGTCTGATCACCAAAGAGATTTGGGTTGGGTCGCGCTTGAACTGAGATTTTATGACCACAAAAGTGGCTTGTTTAGCTTAGTATCCTGGTTCGCTGCTTGCTTGCTTAGGTTGTTAGACAAAGTCACTACCCATATATCTGCTTAGTTCATTGACTTCACTCTCCTCACCAGTTCATCTTCATTTATACTCTGCAACTCGCCATTGTATGTGCTGTTTTTCTTGCTTTGTTTCCGACTTTCTTAGTTTCTGCTTGTTTAAGTTGCATATGTTTCTGCTCTATTTCATTTTACTTAGTCATTTTTCTGGTTGTTTTCTCTGTTTGCTTTCATTTTGCATTTTGAGCTTATTGTGACATAATAGCTTTCATCCACTATTTTCACTGAATTTGCTTGAACTAGTTAGTTATCCATACCCCAAGTGTTAACATCACACTTTGGTTCGACAACCTTATATACTATAAGGATTTGATAACTTGACCTCAATAATCTTGTTATCAAATTGGCGCCATTGCCAAATAAGCGTTTGATTGTTACACTTCGGGTCAAAAACTTTCTAGGATCAAATTTTATTTTCTTTTGTTTGTTTCGAACCTGTGATTCTGACGTGTTTGTTCAATCTTTGGTGTGTTTTCAGGTCTTTCGCTCGCCCAAATCATCACACCACTAGGTGAGTTGAGATTTCCCAAGTCGTTACCCTGTGTTGATGCCTCACACCTGTTCTCAAGGCACCCAGAATTTGCTAAGTCCTCTTGACAACATTCAGCAGCTTCAACGAGTACTGAGAGAACAATGGGACAAGATAGAGGGTCAGAACAAAGAACACAGAGCTATGGATCATAACAACACCACGCCTGACAGCTCAACTGATGGGAACCAGTAGCAACCCCATATTACTTTTCCAAGCTTGTCTCTACCTAGATGACTAAGGCATATTGGAGCTGGTGATGCACCTAATCTTCACACTATGAGGCATGGCATTTGAACCCATCCCATCCCAAACAACAACTTTGAAATCAAGAGCGCCTTGATTACTATGGTGTAGAACAACAAATTTCATGGGTTGCCAACTGAAGATCCACTCGATCATCTTGATGAGTTTGAGAGAATTTGTGGTTTGCTTCAGATCAATGGCCTATCTGAAGAAGCNTTGAACTACTCTCTCAAATTAAGAGATCAGTTGTAATACTTAGGGGTCGAATTCCACAGAGATTCAAGATTCACACAATAGAGTAAAGGTTTTCGAATTAAGCTAAACAATAAATATTGTAATTAAAAGACAGCAACGAATTCAAACGAGTTTGTAGATTGATGGAAAAAGCGTTAGACTTAGGGAAATTATGTCGGTGATTCAGAATTGCAAACCAGACATAATGTTAAGGGTTTAATGAAGAATCGTTCTTGAACTCGAAACACAATATTCAAACCAATCA
>OVAX01003936.1:0-16119 GCA_900406405.1 Lepidium africanum | reverse complement strand
GATAATGGTAAGAAATGCTTTGTCCTTCTTGGTCTTTACTGGAAAGTCAATTGGTGGTATCTCCCAACCTAGCAAATCGATCACATCCTCCAGAACATTTAATGAAAAAGCATCATTGGTGCTATCGGGCTCGGGTGCTTCTCCATATTCAAACCTTATGTTGTCCAAGAAAACAAGAGACGTCTTTTCGGGGCATGGTAAGATGAGAGTTCGAAGTTCCTTTCTTCTATTCATGTAAGAGAATTGCTTAATACCCTCCTTTATCGTCAAGACTTTAGTCCTTGGCTAATGCTTCCCATCCATTCAATCGGTTCTTGGATCAACCACATAATTATCATAAGTTATTCCAATGTGCTTCCAAAGTGGCATAAGCATCCCCGCCATTCTACAAGTTTGATCGGTTTCATCTCTTGCCGAATACTGAATTCTAAAGATTCCAAATATGCATCCAAGGTTGACTTCATTACCTTGAGGTTGCTCAAACATTGGCTTACCATCCACCATAAGATATGGGTACAAACCCTTGTACAACATGTAGATTTCAATCATCTTGATCGTCCCGGTTTCATCCCTTGAGCAAAAAGTGTTTGCTAGAAACTTAGCAACAACCCTAATGGCCGGATTTCGGATCCATTGATTCTTTAGAGTGCCGGTTGGTTTCCCGGTAGCTATCAATTCCCAAAAGTCCTCTACTTCATCAAAACAAGGAAATCATGTAGTGCTTCCATAAGGAAATCTATAGGCTTCACAAAGTTCCTTCATTGACACGCTTTTGATTCTCCCCATGCAACTTAAAATTCAATGTCCCTTCATCTGGTATTGGATTGTTTTCATCTTTGAAGTTCAATGCCACAGTAGCAAAGAAGTCACGAGCAAGGTCGGAAAAAACGAAGTACTTGAAGGTTGCAAACTTCTCTAAACCCATATTCCTTAGCAAGGCATACACATCTTCTTTAATCCCCATTGTCTCAAGCATCTTGGTATGAAGGTAGTGAGTTGGACGATGGAGGACCGTTAGTTGATGTTCGTAATATTTATCATCTTGTCGGGTAAAGAGCACTCCTTTAATCTCCGTTTCCGTTTTGTCTTTCAATCTAGCCTTTTTGCACCTTAATTTTGAGGAGTTGCTAGATTGATTGCCATTTCCTTGATCCGTTTCCGTTTTGTCTTTCAATCTAGCCTTAAATTTAAGCCAAAGCAATCAATCTAGCAACTCCTCAAAAATAATTAAGCACTAGATCAAGCAAATCATATTCATTGTTCATGAAAATTAAGAAATTGAAAAAGTCGACAAAAAAATGTCAAAATTGCTCAAGTCAATACAAAAGTCAACCAATTTTCAAATGAACAAATTTTAAAATTAAGCAAGATTTATGATGAATTTCACTATAAAGTACAATGAATCCTTGCTAGTTGCTACAAAAGGAAATGATTAAGACCTATTTCATCAAATTCCCCTAAAATAAATTTCTTGCTCAAGAACCCATTCAAACTCTCAAGAACCCTAAGTCTAAATTCCTGAAATTAGCCTTAATCCTTGTAAAATAAAGCTCAAATCAAATCACATACCTTGTTGTTGTTGGAGCTTGGAGAATGAGAAACTTGATGCAAAAGAAATTAAGAATTCGATATTTCTTGAAAAATGTCTTGAAATCAAAGTTTGAAATTGTGTTTTTAAAATTTTTGAGAGAAAATGAAGGTTTATGAAGGTGTTTTTCGAAATTGAAATGGGAGTGAAGAAGAAGAACCAAACCTTGCTTTAAAAAAATTTTAAAAAATTTTGGTCAAACCTTAGGTGAGGCCACGGTCAAGGTATCGCCTATTTGTCCGAGTGAAACGTGTGTACAAGTTAATCCCTTGGGTAGGTCCTCGGGTATTTTTTCGCGTGTTATCCATCAAGTAAGCTCTCGATCATTTGGTTGATGCTTAACGTCCATTTCAAATCCGAGCGCTATCCATCGGGTAAGACCTCGGGTAGCCGTCCGCGAACCTTACACATCCGCAAGCTACACGTCAGGTGATCTTTCGGACGTTTGGTCGCGACCCGTACACATCCGTAAGCTATCCATCGGATACTTCCTCGACCATTTGGTCGAGAATCTCGTCTCAACCCTTACTATTGATCACTTTTCTCAACCATTTAGTCGAGACTCTCCCCAAAAATGTGCCTTCTTCTCTTCAAACTCCCTATCTTTTATCCATTAGCTCCTTCGTTTTGCTTCCTACACCAAAATCAAACACCAAGAAAATCAACACACACACAAGAACACACAAAAGTGACATAAAAACCACACACAAACAAGACTAATAAAATGAAATTCAAACTATTTACAAGGATACCATGGATTGTCTCCCAAGTGCACTTGTTTTACGTCTCAAGCTCGAAGTTGTTCCTCACGTTTTATGCTGTTAAAGGAATGAAGAGTGAATTCTTCTCCACTAACATGTCCTTGAAGCTTGTTGTACCATCCTTCACCTTAGAACTCGATGAGCTTGCTTTCTCAAACCCATCCTTAACCACATTCTCAAACCTCGAACCTTCAATTCCATATTCTCCATAATCGATCATTCCACAAAATATGCTAAACCTTGGCTTGATGGGGTAAGATACCTACTTGTTCACCTTCTCTAGAACCACATTCTTGTTCACAAAGTCGATCTTTGCACCCACAGTATTCAAGAATGGCCTTCACAATATAAATGGAATCTTGCAATCCTTTTCCATTCTCATAACAATGATGTCCGTTGGAATGGCCCAGTTACCGGTCTTAACTAGATAGTAACCTAATTTCCCACCGGATACTTTGTAGATGAGTCTCCAAAAGAGATCGGAGTTGTATACTTGGTCATTTTCGCAGCTCCCAATTTCTCCACAATTTCGAGAGAAATAATGTTCACACTAGCTCCCGAATCACACAAGGCATCATCAAAGACTAGTTTTCCAACCTTGCAAGGAATAACGAAGGTCCCTTGATCATTTTCCTTAGGCAACACCCTTGGTTTTGGTGAACTAGAGTTAAGCTTCCCTCCATTAGCCAACAGCTATTCTACCTTTTCCCGGTTAGCTAAAACTGTTTTCATAAATCAAACTTGAGTAAGAATGGAGTGTAGATTCAACATGCGGTATCGGAACTCCAATTGTGCTCATGTTTCATTTGAACCTTGATCACACTCTTTTGAGCCCTAGTTAGGAATCACCCCAGAAATGGAAGTGGTGGCACATAGGGAGGAGGCTCATTTGGTTTCCTTTTCCTCTCAACTCCCCTTGGTCCGCTTTCCTTATCAACAGCGGCCTTTTCATATAAACCCCTTAGCTCTTTACCTAAACTCTTCTCAACCTTAACTTGTACTTCCCTTGATGTTCCCTTCTCAACACTTGCAACAATTTCTTTAACCTTTTCAACCTTCTCAACTTTACCAACCGTCTTCATAGAAACATTTTCACTCTCTTCAACCGTATTACCCTTCTTCACTCATCAACCTCTTCAACCTTTCCTTTTTTAATAGCAGCCTCAACTTTCTCAACCATCTTCACCGTAGCTTCAACCTTCTTAAGCCTCCTTAGACTCTTAATTCTTTCATCCTCTTCCCAACAAGATGTAACCCAATCATCATACTCCTTACCGTGTACATAAAGAGCCTTTGCAAGTTCCTCTAAGTCCCTTTGTCTCTCGTCATTAGAGTTAACCACATTGCAATACTCCTTTTGATTTTGTTCGGTTTTTCCCGAAAGTTTTCCTTGTGGTCTTTGACTTGTGGAAGCTATTTGGGAGCCTTGATTATCTAGGGTCTTCAAGTGAGAGTAAATGTCACCAAACTTGGCTAATGACTCATTATAGTGCAAATCCACCTTACTCTCTATCTTATCCAACCTCTCAATAGTCTCTTGTTATCTCTTGCGTTGACCCTCAACAATTTGTTTCAACAAAACCTTTCATATCAACTTCTTCACTAATTTGAGGCCTAGGGTAGTTGTCAACTCTTGGTGGTCCAGAAGGCCTCCGATTTGTAGCATTAGGTGGTTAAGATCTACCTTGTGGTTGCCATTGATTGCCTCGGCCTTGAGGTTGGTTTCTATAAGGCCTTGGTTGAAAAGAATGAAACGAATTAGTTGTAGGTTGCCTTGGTGTTACCATTGGTCTTGAGGATTCTCAACATTGTGGCTCCTATAGGACAAGTTGTTGTTCCATTGGTTTTGATTATAATGCTAGTAGTTCCCTTGGTAGTTGTTTTGGTAATTTCCTTGATTCCCCAAGTAGCTACACTCCTCTTGTACAACATCACTACCTTCATAAACGAACTCTTGACCACATTGTTGTCCATTACCAACTTCTCCAATATAGTTCACCGCTTTTTGATTAACAAGAAAAATCTTGCTCAACTTGTCGATCTTGTCGTTGAGCTCCTTATACTTTTGGTTGTCGGAATCAGCATCTTTCACACTCTGGTCATATTCTCTACCATAACAAGCTTCACTTTGAGCTAAGTTCTCAATTAATTGCTCTCTTTGTACAGCCGTTAAGCTCGAAAAGCTCCTCTAACTAGTAGTGTCTAGAGCTCTTCTATAATGTTCCAATGTCCCTCGGTAGAAGATTCCAAGCAAACTCTCCTTTGATACCCCATGGTGTGGACAGCTCCTAGTATACTTTTTCAACCTCTCCCAAGCTTCATATAAGTTCTTGGTACTCCTTTGCTTAAAGCTCGAAATATCATTCCTAAGCTTTGCGGTCTTTTGCTTGGGGTAGAACTTGGTTATGAATTCCTTGTTCACCAAATCCCATGTAGCAGCCAAATTTGATGGAGTATTCCTCTCCTATTGTAAACTTTGTTTCCAAGATAGAATGGAAATAGTATCATTTTTATGGCGTCTTCATGCACACCATTAATCTTCATTGTCCTACAAAACCTTTCAAATCGATCCAAATGATCAAGAGGGTCTTCTAGAGGCAACCCATTGTATTGCTGATTTTGAGGCATGTTGATCGAGCTAGACTTAACCTCAAAGTTGTTAGCCGCAATAGTAGGAGTGGGAATGCCATAACGTACTTCCCGGAGGTTAGGTTCATCAAATGCTCCTATCGGCCTAGCAGTAGCCGGTGGCATCTCAAAACCGGGATGCCTATTTTGCAATCCTACCCCATTCACATTTCCATGTGGAGGAACATGTTGCTCAACCGGAGGTGGAACTCCTAAATTCTCCATACCCAAGCGATGGAGGTGATCCTCTCTTTCCTTAGCAGGTCTCTGATGAGAGAGCATTTGCATACTCAAAACATAATCAATTAAAATTTATAATCAACAAATGCTCAAACAATCATGCCATTGTTAAGCACTTAAGGTTCGAACCCAAAGGAGTTTTGGTTGCAATAATAGGGATGCAAGGAACTNAGTTTTGGTTGCAACAATAGGGATGCAAGGAACTATGTTAATCTAGAGCAATGATGAGAAATGGAGGATGCAAAACTAAAAACTAAAACAAGAAACAAACAAAACAAGAAACAAGCAAATGCAACTAATCATAGCTAAACCAACAATCAAAGCAAACAAGATTAAAGCAAGCAAAATGCAATCTAAATTAAACAAGTGAATAACAATATGATAAAGGCGAATGATCTAGGCAATGGCAATCAATCTAGAGACAAGGCAATTGAATGAATGATGCAACAAAGAGACAATGAATGCACCACCTATGGCATGGAACACAACAATCAAAGCTAGAGTAGCCCACTCTAATGGCACTAGTCACTATTCAAGAGAAATGATCCAACTAAACTCTCATTTGTTAGATCAAGACTCCCAAATGCTTTTTAATCAAGTCCACTATGACCAATCAATCCCATAACATCATCTCTCAATGGTTATGGAGAAAGATCCCTAAAATAGGTCATTCGGGAATTTCATCGAATACCACTCGGGCGATGATTTTCCTAGCATCTAAATCCATGTGATCAAGATGAATCTAGCTTTAAGAGCACCTAGATAGGAGGTTCTAACTATCCTAAGCAACAATCAATCATTACCAAGCCCTAGATCTAGCCAAAACCTAAATCATCCAAGAAGACTACTCACTCATGATCATATTGAAATCAAATAAGCAATAAAAGCAATGCATAATGAAATAGGCTAGAGAAATAAACAAGAGATTCTTAATTAGATTAAGAAATAACCCAAAAATATGGATCATCCAAATGGATCTCAAAGTTTGTTCTCAGTCACCTTCAAAGATGTTCTAGAGAGAAAAGAGAGAAAAACTATAGCTAGATCTTAAAAAAACCTTGGATAATGAGAAGCTTAATGTGTTGGTACCCTAACCATGTATTTATACCCCTTGGTATTAGGGTTTCAGATTACTTAAATTAAACCACTAAACCGGGACAAACCGGTTTTAATTAGAAAAAGAGTTCAAAACATTGATGATGGTTCACGCGTCCGCGGGCTGTGCAGGTCACAGCCTAGTCAAGAGGTTTGGTGGTCGCGGCTAGAATGGATCGCGGGCGGCTTGAGAGGTTTGGTGGTCGTGGATGGAATGGATCGTGGTAGTACTGCCGGACTTGAACGGGCCACCGAAATGCCGGTAACTTGATTATGTGACTCCACTCTTGTTAATCTCGCAATCAGAGCCTATGTACAAAGGATAAATAAATATGGCGAGAGGGGATCGCCTTGTCGTAATCCTTTTTGTGGTTTGATACAACCTCTTGGTTTGCCATTAATCAAAACCGAATAACGGACTAAGGTGACGCAATGCATGATCCCTTTTACCCAACGATCATGAAACCCTAGCTTTAGCAATAACTTGTTTAAAAATCCCCACTCAATTTTGTCATAAGCCTTGCTCATATCTATTTTTATAGCCATGTAAGAGCCCTTAATCTTTTTGTTTGTACACAAGGCATGAAACATCTCTTATGCTATCAAGATGTTATCTGAAATAAGACGTTCGGAAACAAACGTGGATTGCGTATTGGATAACATGTGCGGTAAAAAAAATTTCAGCTGCAGACATACCACCTTTGAGATAATCTTGTAAACGACATTACAGAGACTTATCGGTCTAAATTCTGTCATCCTGGTAGGTCGCACGGTTTTGGGGACTAAACAGATATTCGTGAGATTTAGATCTTTGTTGAACAGCCCTGTTTCCAAAAATTCATTTACCAAATCCTCCTTGATAAAAGCCCAGGATTGCTGAAAGAAAAGAGACGTCATGCCATCCGGGTCTGGTGCTTTGTCTGGACTCATAATGAAAAATATCTTCCTCACCTCTTCAATAGTAACCCTAGCTAGAAGATGATCATTTGTGCCCTACGAAACAATAGGTAAAATCTCTTCTAGCATAGAATCCTCCATTGGTTGAAAAGAGAGAATCAAAATATTGGATCGCAATTTTCTCGATATCCTCCTCTTTATCTATCCATTTATCCTGATCATTTAAAATACCAACAACATGGTTCTTTGCTCGTTGTTGTTTAGTTTGTGCGTGGAAAAACTTAGTATTTTTGTCACCTTCCTTTAGCCATTTATTACGACTATTCTGCTTCAAATAAGATTCTTCTTCTTTGTATACTAAGCAAAGATCATAAGCAACATGTTGAATTTCTGATGTTGGGCAAGAATCTAATTTTTTTCAAAGCTTCAAGCTTAGCTTTAAGTAGTTCTATTTTCGCTTTGCCAGGTAGGACTTGCCTTTTACGCCACTTGGAAAGAACCTACTACGAACACCATCAGCGGACAATTCGAAAGAAATGGTAAGATATGGGTGAGCCTGTTTTGATTTAGTACAGAGGCCGGCCGACCCCAAAGTCGTAAATTGACTCTGAAACAAGAGGCAGGAACTCTTTCTTTCATGTTTTTTCATCGACTGGTTATTCCTCTCTGTTCGTATCTCTTTTTCTAGAGGCCAAGCGAGCTAAATGGTATAAAAAAAACTCGCCAGCCAATGGGAGTTTGCTTAGGAAAATAAGGTGCAAGTCAGGTTCAAAGATGACTGTTCTAGGCGGGGGGAGCCACCCACCTTGAATGGTGTTGGTCCTACGGACCGTGAACGGATTTTGCCTCTGGCCTCTGGGCACTAACCTTCGGCTTTCGTCTAGGTAAGTGTATTATTCTACATTTTCCTAAAAGAACATTCATTCATTTCTTTCTTCCCCACCGACCACGACGACTAAAACGACGTGAAAAAACTAGACCCGCAAAGGTTTCAGAATCCTTGCCATCTTTATGCCTTACGTGCGGCATAAGTAGAGGTCACAAGCCATCCTGGTCCTCAGGACCCAACACAATATTCTTTTTAGATATTTTTTTCTCTTCTACAATTGGAAATTCTAAACGAATTCTTATCTCGTCTTAAGTTTGCATATCTTATCCATCCTGTTTTAATTGCTTGCTTTAAACCTGGTTTCTCGACCCATCTCTTGTCAAAATTAAACTCCAAAATTTCCCCAGTATCCTTTAACTCTACCAAAATTGGTCGATGATCAGATCCTATCATTTGTAAATACTCGGTTTTCGAATTTGGGAAAATCGAGTGTCAATCCTTGTTTCCAAAAGTTTTATCTAGTTTGCATCTTACAATTTCATTTTGTCGAACTCCTCGCCATGACCATGTATCACCAATGCATGGGAGTTCTATAAATCCACAGTTTTATAACATAGTATTAAATGGAACAAAGAGCTTAAGTTTCTTAATTTTCTTCCTTTCTTCTCATGATGTCCCGAGATTTTGTTAAAATCACCCATCGTTAAACAAGGAGACAAATGTTGTGTTCCAAAACGGGACAACCTTTCCCAGACTCTCTGCCGCAAAAAAAAAACCGGCTCACTATAAATAAAAGAGATGAAAGTCTTTTATCCTTTAAGAACAAGAGAAATATCAATGATATTCTTGTCTTTAAAATTAAGAGAAATATCAAAATAGTCTTAGTAAAGTAAGGCTAAACCGCCGCTTACTCCTACCAGTGCCACCATAATCATATTATCCATATTAAGAATGGTGAATAAATTTTCAAAATATGCATCATTTTTTTTTTATCTAAAAAAAGGAAAATTAAACTTGTATTGCTCATAAATATCTTTTAAAAATAAAAATCTCAAGAAAAAAAATTTCAAATCCAATTAAAGAACCGTGTAAAAAAATTAAAAACGTATAAGCCATGAGTTCATGACCCCGAGGGTTAAGGATCGAGAAAGTCTGCTAATTGCGTTGACCATAAGTACATTGGTCAATAAGAAGAAAACGGATGAGCTTCTCGAAGATTTCATGTATCCAACAAGGTCAACACGTGGACCTCAAGCCACCTTCTGAACAAGTCTGGTTTTGCTTCTCGAACAAGTGTTTCTCTCACTACGATTACCAGTTTACCTTTTGCGCATGATTCCTTACCCATTACGCGCTTTTACTTCAACAGAAACTGCATTCATTAGAAAGTCTTTGACATATCTTTTTTAGTTTTGTATGATTTTCTTGGTCAATTCTTGATATTTTTATGATAATTTCGAGAAACAAAAAGAATCTTATTTTGGTGCGTGTGATTAAATTAGATTAATGTCCTTTTTTAACTATTGAGATTTTTGCAGCTATGAACCAAAATTCGCATCGAATAGTCTCATGTTTTAGTTAATAAATAGTATGCAGCAATATAA
Organism: Lepidium africanum; assembly: GCA_900406405.1. Classification (NCBI taxonomy): domain Eukaryota; kingdom Viridiplantae; phylum Streptophyta; class Magnoliopsida; order Brassicales; family Brassicaceae; genus Lepidium; species Lepidium africanum. The sequence goes on along the minus strand of OVAX01003936.1, from coordinate 6,477 downwards.
ACTTTTATAATATGAATATTTTAACATAATTAAATAACGTAACAAACCACTCTAATCTAATTTTCTGGTCCGCTCCAGTCTAATCTATTTTTTATTTTATTCCCTTAGTTTTTGTTTTGTCAATCTAATTTATGTACAGACAATTAGAGACTTTTGGTTTAAAATATCTCTAGAACCTTGTGAGGTCGATTCTAAGTTTAGTATAGCCTCTAATTAGTTTTGTTATTCTATAATTAACTTATTTTGATTTGTTTTGTTAAACAGATTTGTTATTTACAAAATTTGATTCATGAACAATTTATCAACTTAATATTGACCAAATTTTACAACGACGTTTGGCAGTTACCCATTAATTAATTTTGAATAAACAAAACTACATTTGTTTTTGTTTTGATAAAAAAATGAAAAAGAAAAAAACAAGGAGAGAGATGTTGAGATTAGGAAGGTGGAATAAAATATCCAACCATATATAAAAGACGACAAAGCTTCCTCTAATTTTATCTAACCTTAACAAATACTCTCTCTATTTCATAACTTTTAAGAGCAGAAAAAAAGAGACTCTTTGTTTGTATGTATATGAATCTTGATTGATTAAAAGATGCAAGTTCTTTCTCCTTCGTCTCCGGCGCCGAAATTCTCCGGGAAAGAGAGATTCTCCGAGGTTTTTGGGACGTTAAGCGACGATTTTGGATCCAAGTTAAAGATAAGTTGTAAAGAGAAAGAAGATAGAGATGGTAATCTGGAGAAATCATGGTGGAATCAGAAGGCTAAGTCTTATAAAGATGAAGAAAAGGAAAGCCAAGAAGAAGACTTTTCATTTGTAAGTGTAAACACAGAGAATTTACCGATAACCGCAGAAGAAGCGTTTGAAGACGGTCAGATCCGACCGGTTTATCCTCTTTTTGACCGGAATCTTCTCTTCGAATACAAAAGAGATGAAGATGATTCCACCAAGGAAACTGCATGTTCGCCTATTAAGAAGATGTTCGTAGAAGCAGCCACGGGAGAAGAAGAAGAAGAAACAGAGCCAATAGGTCCGTTTTGCTCGTGGAAGAACCGTACAACAGCTTCATCATTGGAGACTTGTCGGAAAAGTAATTCGACAGGATTCTCAAAGTTGTGGAGATTTAGAGATCTCGTATCAAGAAGTAACAGCGAAGGTAAAGATGCGTTTGTATTTCTAAGCAACAACAAAAAGCAATCTTCTTCGTCGTTAGGGAAAGAGAAAACAAGAACGGAGAAGAACAAGAAGAAGATGAGAACGAAATCAGCACATGAGAAGTTGTATATGAGGAACAGAGCAATGAGAGAAGAAGGGAAACGAAGATCGTATCTTCCCTACAAACATGTTGGATTCTTCACGAATCTCAATGGTTTAACTAGAAATGTTCATCCTTACTAATTATAAAACTTCTTCTCTAATCTTAATGGTTCATTTCTACCGACAAAACTTTGCCTTTGTATATAAAAATCTAACCGTTTTTTTGGGCATTTCTGTATTATACCCTTTTTGTAAGTAAAAGTTGAAAGTTTACTTATTCAGTTTTCCAATTCAGTTGATCATTTAGCTTCTTTTTTTTTTTTTTTATAAACGAAAACCCTTTTACCAAAAGAGATTGATAAGATTCATTGGAAAACAGATTAGTTTTGTTCGAATCTTAGAAATTAGTATGGGAAGACAAAAAATATTTGATGAAGAAGAAGTTTAATCGAAACGTTATAGAAGATGGAGATAAGGATAGTGACGAAAAAAAAGGATAGACTTGAAGACGAATCCATGTATCAAGGTTTGTTCGGTTTGGGCTTTGAAGGATAGCGATCTAGATGAGTCACCGACACACTTAAAATATGTCTCTTTTGTATACGAGGCCCATGGAAATGTTTGAGCTGTAAACAAGCATGTGATGAATCCATTAAGCCCAATAGAATTGATCACTAGCTTGTGAAAATTTGCAAATTCAGAAAATTGTTTTTTGATTTTGGTTTGTTTTAAATCTAATGGTCCATTAGATGGATGATGAGAGGTGTAAGCCTTATAGAAGCAACGACTGTCATGGAAGTGTTAGAACCGAATGCCTAATTTAAAGAACAGGTTGTAGAAGATCGATCAAACATTAAATGTGAAATGGAAGACGTGGTGAACCACCAAGTTAAACAAGAATCAACACGTTACTGTAACAAAAGTTGGAGATTGATGATTTGTCAAAGATAAGTTATTCCAAACGATAAGTTATTTTTGGGAGATTGATGATGTGTCCAGGAGAAGTTGTTCCAAATTAGAGATATCAATTAGGGTTGATCCACTCTATTTAAACTATCCTATTACGGGTTGTGTTTAATTGTGGTTTTTTGTGGGTTGATCCGTTATAATCTATGGATTATAAACTAATAATCGTAGTCCGCTGCGTATTATATTGCGGGTTTAATGAGTTACATTTTTGTGTATTTAAGTAATAAAAAAGCAAAATAAATTTAAATCTGTATAAATTAAAAATATTTATCATGCAATAAATAAATTTTTGTCGAGTCAAAAATACAAATAAATAGTTTGAAAAATAAGAAAACATAATTAATTAGGTAAATGTTTAAAGAAAGAATGACTAATAGACCAATATTATCAATTAATTACCAGAATAGTTTTTCCATCCTTTAAAAAGTCAAAGGTGTGGAAATGTCTTGAATATACCTTTACTACCTTTTTATTATGAGAATGTCAGTCTGATTACTTTTTTTGTTTTTTTTCGTTTTTATAACGAGAATGCCATTATCATTTTTTTCCAAACTTTATGTATTTAAAATTGTTTTGCTTAAAAGTGTTTCAGTTTTGTAGGTTTATTGGTTCATTGTAGGTTTTGTTTAAAAGCTTGTAGGTTTGTCTGAATTATTTTTTTCAAATACATGTAGTAAAAAACATGTGACTTTTCAGCCATTTTGTGGCATTTCTAATTTGAGGTGTCTAAACTCAATAATTGAACTAAGAATTCAAAACGAAAAATCTACAAAACATGCAAATTAAACCTACTAAACATGAGAATTAAACCTACAAAAATAAGTAATAACTTGAATAAAGATGAAATTGGTGTCAATGGTCGTTGACACCATCTTTTATGTAGAAGAATAAGGTATTGTGTTTTAAATGTTGGGGTAAACAGTCTTTAAACCTTCTAGGTTTTATACCCGAAAAACCTAGAATATACTAAAGTAAAGCATACAATGTAGAATAACTAAGTCGTATGATAACAAGAAAATGACGAAATAGGAAAATTTACAGACGTAAAAGTAAACCTACAATCAGAGAAGGAAGTCTTACACATATAAACCTACAACAAACAAAAACAAAACCTACAAAACATGAGAATCAATTCAAGAAATCAGAGAAATCAATCCTTCAAAACCTACAATGAATGATAAATAAATCTACAAAAGAGATCATAGAAAAACCTACAACATAGTATTTTTAAATCTACAGCAAACAAAAACAAAACCTGCATTACGAAAACCTTAACTGACAACCAAGGCGAACACAAACCTAAAAAACAAATGTGTTCAGAGATCCATACGAGAAATGTCAAATAAAGGTAAACTTATAAACCTACAAAACCAGAAGAATATAACGAAAAACCTACAACAAAGAAATTAAACCCATGATAACTTAATCCAGAATATTTAATTTGTAGACCTACATATCATAAGACACTTAAACCTACAAAAAAAAATGAAAACTTATATTACTTGACAACGAAACCTACTACCGAATTTTTTCGTAGGTTTTCAGACATGAAATTTCTCATTAATGACAGTTTCATAATTTTTTCTTTTCAAAAAAAAGATGAGTAAAACGGTATTAAAATTACGAAAAGATTACAATTGTAATAAAAATATTTTTGGACTATTGTAGCCAATTAAGAGTCACAAAAGATTAGTTTAGTAATTCATCCATGTTTTGTAAATTAATTTAAGCAAAGAAAGATAATTCAAAATTGAGTAGTGGCATATTATGTATAGCTTAGGCTTCAACTTCATGAACTTCTACGCATAGACCTTTGAAAATATCATCTGCATATTAAATATTCATAGAATTATTACACTAAACCTTAATTATTATAAAAACATAAACTAATGTATTAGTTACCATTTCTTCAAATTCTCAGAGCCAGTTACGTTCACTAAGTTCACTAAGTAAAGCTTAAACATTTGAAGGTAATAAATAACTTTTATATTTATTTAATACACGACTGCTGATGGTAAATGATATTCTGAAGCAACCGTCATAATTGGAAGACTAAGTACATCAGCTGCCATGACCGACAACTCCTTAAAACGAACAGCATTCTCTTTCCAATACTCTAAAACCTTCATATCTTTATGAGCTTTCATGTCTAATGGCCTCTCATCCAACTATATGTCCAAAGGAGTTTTTCCATGATCAACATTTTTTTGAGAACAGAATGTGTAAAACTCCTGTATCATTATTTATTAGAAAATAAGATATGTTTAAAAGAAAAAAATTAGTATATATGAAAAAAAAGAAGGTGCTTACGTTGTATCCTTGTAGAGTGTTGTCATCAAGCATTGCAACATGTGTTTGTGATGACGTGGCACTTTCCACCGACTCCGAAGTACCTTTATATGAATTAAAGAGCATGTACATCTTGGAGCGAGCACACATGTTCAATTTTCTGCTGAAAATTTAATGGGTCTAGCTTTATGAAACAGAATTCCAGAACTGCTAATTTCATCCTTGGGTCTAAAACTGCAGCAATTGCAAGAATATCACTATATTATTTCCAATACTTTTCAAACTTGAACTTCCTAATTTTGACCATATCTTTAATAACCTCATCTTGAGAATTCTGATTTAACTGCAACCAACACTCAATATTCCAGATTTGCATGAAATATTGGTTGGAGGTAGGATAAGTTGACCCAAAAATCAAGTTAGTGATTTCATTGAAAAGCTTCAGAAGCTCATGTATTAGCTCTACTCTCATCCACTCCAAATCAGAAGAAAAATCTTTATAACCTCTACCAAACTCTATTAGATGACTCAAGGCCTTCTGATGTTTTATAGCTCTGTCAAGCATGTTATAAGTAGAATTCAAGCAAGTTTTCACATCTAAATCCAGACCAGCTTTGACTTGAAGACCAATTGTTTCTAGAATATGGGTTTCCAACTCAAAACCAATTGGCAATGAGTGGAGAGGTCCATATCTTATATATACTAGAGAGGATCCCTTCCAACTTCCGATGTGGGATATTATTCCCTAATACGCCCCCTCGAGATGATGGCTCTTTGGCCATTAATCTCATACGTTCGGAGATAGATCAACGGCACCAATTTTGGGTCTGGCTTGTCAATAATTGGACAACTTTTGGGTCGGATCGGGTTGGACATTGTGGATCGTGGGCTCTGATACCATATTAAAATATGGATTTCCCACTCAAAACTAATTGGCAATGAGTGGGAGGTCCATATCTTATATATACTAGAGATGATTCCTTTCAATTTCCGATGTGGGATATTAATCTTTAATAGTTTCCACACAATTTTGACACATAATTATCCGAGTTTCAGATCCTTTTATATACCTAATGTTTTTCCTGAATTTTTCATCAATCATTGTCAATCCATCCTAGAGAATAAGATTTAAGATGTGTGTTGAACATCTTACGTGAAAGAATTCTCCGTTACACAACAAATCTTTGTGTAACTTTCTCTTCAAGATATCGTGCATGGTGTCATTAGCACTAGCATTGTCCACCGTAAGGGAAAATACCTTTTTGTCCAATTCCCACTCTTTTAGTAATTCATGAAGTATCATCGCTATATGCACACCAGAATGAGGATGGGGAAAAGAACAAAACGACAGTATCTTATTATTAAGCTTCCAATCACTGTCAATGTAATGAGCTGTTAGACAAAAATATCCCTCCACGGTAATAGCTCGCCAAATATCAGTGGTTAAGCAAACTCAACTTGGAATCTCGGCCAACATCGTCTTTAAACTTTTCTTTTTTTTTTCTACTCCGAAACTTGATATCTGGATTAGCCATATGAAAAGCCATTCTGATCCTCTTATTTTCAACAAAAAATTATGGTAGATCATGCTCAATTATCGCCATCGCTATCATCTCACAGAAAGCCATTTGATCTGTAAGATTTGTAAAAGAAAAGGAAGAGAGACGATGAGAGTGAAACACAGAATCGGAGAAACAGAGACGAGATGACGAAACAGAGAGAAGGAGAAAACAGAGCAACGAAGAAACAGAGTGAGAGAGAGAGACGGAGTTGCAGACGAGAGAGAGATAGAGAGATGAAGAAGAAGAAGTGAAAATACACTCTCTTAGTTTTTTTTATTTACAGATTACAATTCATATATAGATACATAACACTACACATCATTATCCATTGGTTTACACAAACCATCAACCTACTTCTAGGAGGCCTTACGGCTCTCACCAACTCATAATGATGAG
>OVAX01003935.1:0-16154 GCA_900406405.1 Lepidium africanum | reverse complement strand
AGTAACACGTGGGCTCCACATATATATTAAACTTTGCCGTAACTTTTTGACATTTTTAACAAGTTTTTAATATTTTTGTTGGTATGGTTCACTTTTTTCAGTTTGCTGTATATGGGCCTTTAATAGTTATTAGGATGTGGGCTAAATTTGTAAAGGCCCAATAAGTTTGCTAAAAATATAGAAGTCGGTGTACACCAAAAGGGGCCCACCATGATCAAAATAAATTATGTTTCACTTTCCGAATTGCCTCGCAGAAGAGCCATTTTATGGTCCTCTAAGCTTACTCTCTCTCTATTTCTCTTCCACGGAGAGCCTCGCCGGATTTTTTTTTTTGTTATTGTTTTCGCGGTTAAAGCCGCCGTGGTTTGGACCTACCACGTTATTTTCCTCCTTTACGAACCCCCTGGGTAAACTATCTCCTTCATTTTTCTGTTCTTTCCCTTTTTCGATTTCCCACTGTTTTAATCTACGATTCAACTTGTTTTCATATCATTCTTGTGTTCTTAGATTTGATTCTTCGTCTACAATCATGTTTTTAACTCGATCCGTTTTGATTTCGCAGCATTAGACTAGTAATTAATTTTTGTTTTTTTCGTTCTTCCTTTTCTAGGGTTTCGGCGTGCTTCCGTTTGCGTCCCTGTTTTGTTTAGGAAATTTTTGGTTCCATTCGAGGTGGGTTTTTTTTTTTTCTACTCAAGACTTTTTTTTTCCTTGTTAATATACTTAAATTTTCGACCTGGTTTGAAGAAATGAAACCCTAGATTTGATTTCGGATTCCGCTGCGTGAAATAATTTTACAATGATTCACTGTTTTGGCATATCTAGATTCTAATGTTGCGGCATTAGTTCTCATTTTCACGTTTTTTTGCCCTAATTTTTAGATATAATGATGTCCTGCGCATAAAAAATTGACTTAGAAAAAAACTGTTGAACTTTACTTTGGTATCATGGGATTAGGTTTTATTGATCCCTCGTTTCGTTTCACCTTGTGTTTGCTTGATTATAAGAATTACTCTTTGTTATACTCCTGATTAGTGAAAGATTTAGGCGTATTTCTCTCTTGTTAATGACAAATATTTTCGTTTGCAGATAAGTTGCTGCTTAACTCTTTAGATGGCTGACTCTCGAAACGGTAATGCGCGAGCTCCTAGTGGAGGGCCTCCAAAATCTGGGAATACGTACTCCATAAATGTTACAAATTTTATATCACGTGCAAGAGCCTTGTATGAACATTGGAATGAGCACAGTGCAGAGCTATGGGGTTCTGCGGACGCTCTTGCCATTGCTACTCCTCCCGCTTCTGATGATCTGCGCTACCTAAAATCGTCAGCGCTTAATATTTGGCTTCTCGGGTATGAGTTTCCAGATACAATTATGGTTTTCACCCCCAAGGAGATTCACTTCTTATGTAGTAGGAACAAGGCATCTCTTCTTGAAGTTGTGAAAAAAGCTGCGCAGAGTGAGTTGAAGATTGATGTTATTATGCATGTTAAGCCTAAGGGTGATGATGGAACAGGGCAGATGGATGCCATATTTCGTGCCATCCGTGATCTATCTAGGGGTGATGGAACTGATTCACAAGTTGTAGGACACATTGCTCGTGAAGCCCCTGAAGGTAAGCTTCTGGAGACATGGACTGAGAGGCTAAAGAATGCAAACTTTCAGTTTGTAGACATAACTGGAGGGTTGTCTGATCTCTTTGCTGTTAAAGACGATACTGAAATCATTAATGTCAAGAAAGCTGCATATCTCGCGTACAGTGTGATGAAAAATGTTGTTGTTCCAAAACTTGAGAATGTCATCGACGAAGAGAAAGATGTAACCCACTCTTCCTTGATGGATCTCACCGAGAAAGCAATACTTGAGCCAACTAAGGCCAGTGTGAAGCTGAGGCCAGAAAATGTTGATATATGCTACCCTCCCATATTTCAAAGTGGAGGCAAGTTTGATCTCAAACCTAGTGCTGCAAGCAATGACGAACTGCTAACTTATGATCCAGCGAGTATCATAATTTGTGCTGTTGGTGCTCGGTATAATAGTTATTGCTCTAATGTCGCCAGGACTTACCTAATAGATGCAAATTCTCTCCAGAGCAAGGCATATGAGGTTCTTCTCAAGGCACATGAGGCTGCTATTAACGCTTTGAGGTCTGGAAGAAAGATAAACACTGTCTATCAAGCTGCCCTTTCTGTTGTTGAAAAGAATGCCCCTGAGTTGGTTGACAAGCTAACTAGATCTGCTGGGACTGGTATTGGTCTTGAATTTCGAGAGTCGGGACTAAACATTAATGCAAAGAATGAGAAAATATTGAGACCAAAGATGGCATTTAATGTGAGTCTTGGTTTCCAGAACTTGGAATGTGAGTCAGAAAGCCGCAGCAAGAACAAGAAGTTTTCACTTTTACTGGCTGACACTGTTCTTGTCACAGAACAAAATCCGGAGCTAATAACCAAGTGCTCCAAATCTGTTAAGGACGTGGCTTACTCCTTCAAAGAGGAGGAAGAGGAAGAGAAACCAAGGAAGAAACAAAGGACTAGCGGTCAGGACAACTACATGACTAAGACAGCCCTTAGATCAGATGATCATGTGGTGTCGAAAGAAGAGCTGCGGAAGCAGCACCAAGCAGAACTTGCACGCCAGAAGAATGAAGAAACTGCTAGAAGGCTTGCTGGTGACAGGTCTGGGGCAGGAGACAGCCGGTCTACTGCAAAGACTTCAGCTGATATGGTTGCCTACAAGAATGTTAATGATGTACCACAACCTAGGGAATTAATGATCCAGGTTGATCAGAAGAACGAGGCTGTATTGTTACCCATCTATGGTAGCATGGTTCCATTCCACGTGGCTACAATAAGAACAGTCTCGGGTAATTCTGATACCAACCGGATTTCCTACATCCGGATCATTTTCAATGTCCCGGGTACACCCTTCAACCCTCATGATTCCAACTCTTTGAAAAACCAGGGCGCTATCTACCTCAAGGAGGTTTCATTCCGGTCCAAAGATTCAAGGCATAGCAGTGAAGTAGTTCAGGCAATTAAGACCCTCAGACGGCAAGTCATGGCCAGAGAGTCGGAGAGAGCTGAAAGGGCGACATTGGTAACCCAAGAGAAACTGCAGCTTGCGGGGAATAAGTTCAAACCCCTCAGGTTGTCTGAGCTGTGGATCCGTCCGCCTTTTAGTGGCCGCAAGAAGATTCCTGGGACACTTGAAGCTCATGCCAATGGTTTCAGGTATTCAACAACTAGGCCTGACGAACGTGTGGATGTTCTGTTTGCAAATATAAAGCATGCATTTTTCCAGCCGGCTGAGAAGGAGATGATCACCCTCCTGCATTTTCACTTGCACAACCACATAATGGTAGGAACCAAGAAAACAAAGGACGTCCAATTTTATGTGGAGGTGATGGATGTTGTGCAGTCTTTAGGTGGTGGGAGGAGATCAGCTTATGACCCAGATGAGATTGATGAAGAACAGAGAGAGCGTGATAGGAAAAACAAGATCAATATGGATTTCAATCATTTTGCCAACCGGGTAAACGATTTGTGGCAACTACCCCAGTTTGCAAGTCTGGACCTTGAGTTTGATCAACCTTTGAGAGAGCTGGGTTTTCATGGTGTCCCGCACAAGACATCTGCATTCATCATACCAACATCCAGCTGCTTAGTCGAGCTCATAGAATTCCCGTTCCTTGTGGTCAGTCTGAGCGAAATTGAAATTGTGAACCTCGAGAGAGTTGGGTTTGGGCAGAAGAACTTTGACATGGCCATCATCTTCAAGGACTTCAAAAAAGATGTTCTGAGAGTTGACTCAGTTCCCACAAGCTCTCTAGAAGGGATAAAGGAGTGGCTTGACACGACAGATATAAAGTACTACGAGAGCAAACTGAATTTAAACTGGAGACAGATCCTGAAGACAATCACAGATGATCCTCAGAGCTTTGTGGACGATGGAGGGTGGGAGTTTCTGAACCTGGACGGTAGTGATTCAGAATCCGGCGGCTCTGAGGAGTCGGACAAAGGATATGAGCCGTCAGATGTAGAGGTTGAGTCTGAGTCAGAGGATGAGGATTCAGAAAGTGAGTCACTGGTGGAGTCAGAGGATGAAGACGAAGAAGACTCAGAGGAAGAGTCAGAGGAAGAGAAAGGTAAGACTTGGGATGAGCTCGAGAGAGAAGCTACAAATGCAGACAGAGAACATGGAGTTGAGTCTGATAGTGAGGAAGAGAGAAAGAGAAGAAAGATGAAGGCGTTTGGGAAATCACGGCCTGGATCAAGCAGTGGAGGTGGAATGAAGAACATGCCACCATCTAAACGCAACAAGCACAGGTGATTTAACCAATATTTCCAATTCTACTCTTCTTAAATCCACACTCCATAATCCATTGTTCTCATTAGAGATGAAACAAAATCAGACATTTTCGCAGATTAAACGTAGTGTCTTTTTTTTTTTTTTTTGGTTGTTTGTTAGCAAACAGAATCTACGTTTTGTTATGGTCTAGTCAGTCTTTGTATTATAAAAATCTGCTTTAGATTATCATCAATTTGAATCCCTAGTTCTTAAGAATTAAACCAACATGATATTTTGACTTCATATTGGCAGAATTTACCACTTTTTAACCATTGTCTTACAAAAAAATAATCATAAAAAAGTCGAAACATAAATTTTTGGGAGGATTATTTTACTCTTCTCTTTATTTATGAATGGAATCATTCCAAATTACCATATAATCTTAAAATCGCTCAAAAAGGATTTGGCTTCTCTTACAAATGATTAGCTTGATTTAGAAAGAAGTCTTCCAAATCTTTTGGAGGTCACGAGCAAACTCATCTTGTCTTCCGACCACCATAGTAATGTGATCTTTGTTCTTAAGAACCTTAACTCGTGCCCGAGGAATCCTACGTTGAACATTGTAACTGCATTCAACAGGCACGACCTTATCGTCTTTTCCATGGAAGATGACGACATTACACTTGAGTTTATCTTGTACCATGTCCAAATACCAATCCAGTTTGCTTCCTATTCCACATATTATGTTGTGTAGAGTGTGCCACGCTGCGTTATGAGTGTGACACATAAACCCTTCTATTAGAAAATTTATTGTCCTGCATACATAGCAAACACCTCATCTAGTTAGACAAATGAAAAACAAAATTCTCAAAAATTGGTGATTTTACCTCATCTATTTAGATATCGACATGTTCCGTTCCTAAATGATGAGTTTTCTACGCATTTATTTTTTGTTTCATAAAGATGAAATTTAAAAGCTTTTTATAAATTTTTTTTAGAAAATGATAATAGAATACAAATTTCAGAAATCTTAATTAAATTACTGAATACCATTGGCTTAAAATCATTAAAAAAAACTGTTTAGTACAAAACTTTATGCATTTATAATTAACCATTGAAACAGAGAAAACTCCTATAGTTAACTATACTTATGAATATTGCAGAGTAACTCGTGATCTCAATAGCTAAATCTTGTCGTTTAGCTAGGGATCTGATTTTTTTATACTTTGTGCATTGCCAATACAATTATCCCTACCAAAAATGGAATATATATAGTTTTAATTAATTTATTTATTATTATTATATACCATAATGGCATAGAGTCAATAATACCTTATATAAATTGGCCTGACACAATGCAAAGTAACATCCTAAATCCCTAAACATTTATAGGTTTGGTAGGTTGGAACATATTTATTTCTACATCGTTAGGTTGCCTAAGTTTTCTGTATAATTATAAACTACGAAATTAGAAATCTGATGTAACTTGTGATCGATCACATTATCCCATTTATAACCGATATCATAATATATATAATACGTCTAATTATTTGATTAAAATCTTAAATCAAAAAGTAAATACCTATTATTACGGGTGATGAGTTTGGCAAGAAATTGCCAAAGACGATGGTTTTTGCAGATGAGGAGACAAATGGTACGGCTAATATGTTCATACCAACAAGCCATCGACGCTCCAAACGCCATCGGCGGCCAAACCCTCCGCGGTGCTACCTTCCTCATCACATACTGCTTCGGTTCCGTCTCTGACTCCGGTACCGGATGATAGGGCTTCACCATATATACACGCACACATGTGATCAAACTTCATCAACATCAAGTATTCCATATAAACGTTACCACAAAAATATACAATTCTATTCTTATTAATCGGTCATTGATTCATGAATGTTTCGTTTCATTGCACCAACACGTCTTGTTTCCTTTGGGCTTTACCAATCAAAATATATATCATAAAAAATAAACAAATGTGATGGAAAAAATAAAACAGAAAAAAAAATACAATATCATGTTTAAGAAAAATTTAGGATCTGATTATTAATGTTACATAATTGCATAAATGCAGAAAAAATAAAGTTGCATAATAAAAATTAACATTGCAGAATTTTTTTTGTCTATTATATATTTAGGCTAATAAAAAATAAAACCTTGTTTATTAGCCTAGTGAATTTTTCCTGTAAATTTTTTGGCGAAAAAAACTTACAAAACTGCATTAAAAAACGTTATTATGTGTATTAGTAAGAAGTGTTAGTAAACGCCATTAGGCAATTCTACAATTATGGAGTCTTAGATTAATTAGCTGATAAATTAATTATGTCCAGCAAATAAATATACTACTATTAAAATAACTATAGAGAAAGTTGGCAAAAATGAAATAATTATTAAAAGGAGTAAGTTATCTAAAGATAAGTATTGTAGATTAAGAAATAAAACTAACCGGAGCGAGGAGGGTTAGTGACTTGACGGAACCACCGTGCCGAGCGACTATGCCAAGAGCCAAGATGCAACCCAAAGAGTGAGCTACGATGTGGAACGACTTGACATTGTGTTTAACCAATACTGATTTCTCGATCATTTCTACATGCTCTTTCATTGTGTAGAGTGAATCCGAAGGCTTAGGGCTCTTACCAAACCCTAAAAGATCTACGGCATGTAGTCTATAGTTCGAATTTGACAAGCTTGGAAACACTGTTTCTGTCCAAAAAGCCGACGAAGATATGAAGCCGTGGATGAACAACACGTCTTCTTTTCCGGTATTACCTACCAAAATTGTTCATTATTTATTTATTTTCAAACTAAAAATATAAAACATAAAATATAAAATAATTACCAAAATTACATATAAGACTTTTAATTTTTATAAAATCATGTTGAACTTGTTTCTCAAAAATAACTACTTGTCTATACACATATCTTAACATATACATTTTAAATTAATTTGGTTTTAGAAATTTTGATTATTTTTTATAACATATGGTTTGATTTAACATCCTATTAGCTACGAGCCATATTATGGAGATTTTGTCCTTAACTAGTTCTCATGTCAAGAGCCGACTTTACTCGAAGCCAAAAAAAACAGGTGAAAACTCATGAAAATGCCACACACAAATGTGTGTCAGGGAGGTTTGAAAACTCCCACAACTCCCAAAGTTTTACTCGACCACTGGACTATCCTAGTGTAGACATTTTTTTTTATAAAAGCCAATATATATTCACAAAATATACAAAACAATTTCTAGAATGTGATTACCTTTTGGGAATTGTGTTTTGACAAAGAGGGACTGATCTTTGATACAAGTAGAAGTCCAACTAGTGCAAAATCCACAATCACAATCTGACCATCTCGAAACTTGTGGGCTGAAAATTTTCGGTTTGATCTTGCCTTGAAGCATCTCAACAAAAGTGAAGCTCACCGTCAATCTGGACTTCACCATTGCTCTGCCTTTCATTTTACTCATATTCTTCTCACCACATTCGGAGTTTGATCGAGTCAGATTCACTAACCTTTTGGTGAGATCGAGTTTAGAGAGGTCAGATAAAAGAGAAGGACGAGTATAAAGAGTCTCTGAAATCTCCTCTAGCTCAATCTTGGAATTTCTGCTACAACCAAAACCGGCCGGTTATGTTAATAAACCGAATTTAATTAGTGCATGCTGGTATTTGTTTCTTGAAAAGGTAAAATGAACATTATATATGTGTTAGAGAAATTAATTTACTTTTCTAAGAAACATAGTACATGTTTCATAACATATTTATAAAAAATGAGAATCTTGGACTCTATAGTTGACTTTGGACAAACAAGCCACGTTTTCTAATTGAAATGCTACGTATAGTTACTATTATTATTTATTATTAATTCAAACCAGGTCGCGGGAATTTTTTTCCCTATTTAGTTTTAGTTTTTGAGTTAACAGACCATAAAATCCGACTAATCCTGTAACATGTGAAATCCCCATTTTTCACACGGCTATAATTTAATTTCGAAAGAGGTTTAAATCCGGGAAAACATATTCTACGCATTCCCAAATCTCGCTCTACCGTGGTTCAGTGGGAAATATGTATTATTTTAATTGTTTGGCATACAAGAAAATACAAAGAAAATTAAAAAATAAAAAATAAAATATACCTATGTTGTTGAAGAGGAGAAACAGTGAGAATCTTAGATTCACCATTATGATTATTATGAGAAACGACGATGTTTCCTCGAGTAGTGTTGATGTGTTCCTTAGGAGACAAGCAATAACAAGCTTTCCTCTCTCCTTCGAGGTAATAATCAACAGTTTTGTAAAGAAGACAGAGAAAATAATCAACAATGTCTAAAAGACAAAACACAAAGAAGCTCACGACCTCATTAATCCATCTCCCAACTGATTCTATTCTTGTCTTCATCTCAATAATGCATCAACTTCTCTTATCTTCTAATCTTAGCTCTCTCTTTTGTTTGAGAGTTGAGAAGAGGAACAATGGAGAGATATGGGGAATTGGTTACTTGATATGTACCATAGCTATAGTCTACATATTATAGTGGAAAATGGTTATATATAGGGAACACGACATGTGATTGTAAATATTTTGGGTTATTTCGTAAAAATAACATTATGTGATCAGAAGATGATGACATTTGCCAAGTGACGTGTTCATTGAACATAAAAGGAAAAAGAGAAAATTGGTGATTTTTGATAGGAATAGATTTTGTATGGTGTGATAGCGAAAGCGTGCAAGGGAACTGATTTATTTCGTAAAGCTTGTAAATGAAGATGCTAAAGATAATAGGAGAATATCTTTACAAATTTCATTATCATAATAGTATCATTTTCTCTTCGGAAATAAACTATAAATGATAAATTATTATCTAATACAAATATTTTTTGCATTTTGTTTACGTAAAGTCATGCATTATTAAATTTTAGGATTTAACTAGAGTTTCCGTTCACAGAATTAAGTTACCAAAAAAATACATGAGAACAAATTCAGTACGTATATTTTGATCAAGTGGTTAAATATTTATTACAATACTATTTTCTACAAGAATTTTATTCTAATATATACACACTTTATAGCGTGAGATTTGATTATTTTTTCAACCGTGTTTATTTGGTTCGTAAACCCGTGTTAATGTTTTGAAAGTTATTTTAGAGGTCCAAAATCCAAACCGAAATTAACCTGAATTAGAGAAATCGAACCCGAAACGAACACGATAAATTACCTTAATAGATCATAAATCTGTGTATATGAAAAACCAAACCTAAATTTGAACCCGAACCTAATCAAAAACAAATTTTTTAAGAGTTTTTCTATGAAATCTCTTTTAATTTTGAATTTTTATATATGNTTTTCTATGAAATCTCTTTTAATTTTGAATTTTTATATATGAATACTCGAACCCGAACTCGATCTATACCAGACCAAACTCTATCCAAACAATAAAAATATTTGGATAAGTCTTAAATCAAAATAAGGAAATACCGAATAAGATGAACCGAACCCGATTGAATACCAAAAAGGTAACCTAAATCTATATACCTGGAAAATCGAATCCAAACCAGAACCGGAACCGAACCAATAACCGAATTTGTAACCGATTTTGTTTTTAATTTTAGCTTTAAATCTTTATTAACTTAGATTTTTTAAATAAATAACTGTAACAAAAGCTATCTCAAACCTATTTTTAAGGGTTGTTATAAACTACAGATTAATTTTTATCATAAAATTTAAAACATATTCTAAATAAAAGTGTTTTTCGTTTTAATATATAAGATAATTACATAGTATGTCTAGCAAAGTTTGAGCTATGTATAAAGCAATATTAGCGAGATATGACAATAAAAAAGTAATTTTTCTTTTAGTTATAGGCTCTAAAAAATGTAAATTACATACATAAGCCAAAGTTATTCCTTGAAAATAAATAACTAAAGAACAAAAGAGAGAAACCAAGTTAATAGAGAAAAAAAATAGAAAGAGAGAAAATGTTTAGTATCATTAAAGATACACAATGAGAAGAGGTAGGTGGTGGTTGAACCATCTTGTGAATGAAGCAAATTAGAAATTCTTCTCTCCATGACTTGGCTTTATCATGTATATACACACACACTAACTCAGTCTTTACTCGGTCACATTCCAATAAATTATCTCTTTTTTTTTCAACATATAAATTATATTAATCTTCAATTTAATGAGAAGGACATATTGTTTACAAAGGAACAAGATCAAAAGTTATCTCTTCTTAATTATGTCTTATTCATATATTATTTTCCACTTGATAATTAATACTTGATAATCAAGCTTTCTTATCTAACTTTTTGACACCATTTTCTTTGCTAAATAAACTAGGGAAAATTTAAATTAAAAGAAACTACCATATCAATAAAGGTTTCAATATATATGGTTAGATTTTATTGCATGTTTCTGATCCAGCGGATATATTTTCGTGTATTTAAAGTTTGGAGATTAAAATTTTTCTATATACTTGTAATTTTTTTAATGAAAAGTCATTAAAGTTCTATTTGAAATTTTCTATATATATATATATATAGACACACAGATATATATATATATATGTTTATATATCACTACCTTTTAGATTTCTGTTAAAAAAATGAACTAAGATCCATATGAAGTTTTCAATATGATACATCATACAAAAAAATGTAGATAATCAAAAAATGTTAAATAATAACAACGATTTACACAACCTCCTTTGTGGTGAACATTGAATAATAAGTTAATGAAATGTGTATCTAATCCAAAACCGATATATTAGTCTGAAGATTTAGCAAGGCTTTCACGGCTGCTAAAAATCTAGAAAATGGATATGTTTTAGACATTCTGATGATCAAAGTAAAGACAAATTACATAAGGAGAAAATCTAAAGGAAAGAAGCTACTAATAGAACTATGTACTAATGGACTAAAAGAGAAGGAAAAAAAAACATGGTTCTTAATTAATTAACAAAATCTAAATGGATGCTTGATTAGGCTTTTGATAACTATAGGGTTACGGTTTGTATTATATAAAAGTGGTGAAGAATCTTCATCATTCACTTACAAACATAAATCTCATAAACATATCTAAATTTGTACTTGAAGAGGATGGCGAGGAAAACAACAATGATCATGATCATGATGACCATCACGGTGGCTCTCTTGGGTTGTTGCTGTTCGGGTGGGGTAATGTTGGAATTTTGATATGTTTGTAGAAGAGAAGAGAAAGAAAAGAGAAAGTAATAGAAGAATAAAATAGAAACTCTTTAATTATCTGAAATTTGTTGAGTTTTACATCAAATATAAATTAGTTTATATAGAAAGTGAAACAATACAAGACTTGTGTCTCTTCGATTTGTAACCTTTGGACCAAAGAACACAACAATTGACGTTAAGTCTCAACGTTGTGACTGTTGGTACATACCTAAATACAAACCAATACATCTAACTATACTAAATACTTATGACATTAGAAACTCAATTATAAATAACACTCCCACTTAATTGAGTTTCTATCTACACTTCAAACTTCTTTCTTGTTCAACTGTCATGTCTCTAACCACCTTTTAGTGATTAGCCTAGGGCGTGGGTAATGTGAGATTGATTGTATAAACATAGATGTGGATTATATGATCTAAACAAAAGGCCCAAGGCTTTGAGTCCAAAAATAAACCTTTATAAACATGTTTTACGGTAAAGAAACTGAGAAAAAGAGAAGATAAGAAGAAGATAAGACTACAACAGAGACATATATATATAGATAACGAGTTGATCTCGAGAGGAGTCTTCTTGGACTCTCTCCTGCTGAAAAGACTGTTTTTGGTGACAAAAAGAAAACGAGCTCTGCATCAATGGTTCTGGGGAGTTGGTGTAACGCTTCCAGAACAAAACCAAAGTAAAGGCTCCAAGCGATTTCTCTCTCGATCCACACCGGAGAGGGAGACTTTCTTGCTTGAGTTCAGGCGACACCGCCAGCTCTGTTACAGATTGGCCGTTCTTCAAGCTTCTTTGTTTTTCTTCATATTGCTATGTTCTCTTTGTATTTCTCGTCTCTGTTCTTTCTTTGCTTCTGTTTTTTCCAACAATCTCAAGCAAGAAAACTTAAAGATTCAACCGATGACGAAGAATAGCATTGTACCAGATTTGTCTAAACTTCAACCTCTCACGGGATCAAATTACAGAAGGTGGTCCGAAGAGTTGATGTTTTTCTTCCAAGAAACTGGATTAGATTATGTACTCATTGAAGATGGAGAAACCATTAGAGAAAGCACTACCTCTGATTCAAATCAGAATCAAACGATTTAACAGAAGAAAGATTCAACTATCTTGGTTCAATCTCAATCCACTCAAGAGAAGAGAGATTCATCGCATCAAGACCAGGATCAAGCTGTTAAATTCAAAAGAGAAGGAAGCTTTGAAAATCATAATCGAACGTGTAGAGGTCACATCCTCAGACATCTTTCTGAGAAACTATTTGACATATATGTGAATTATGAATCAGCGAAAGAGATTTGGATGAATCTTAAGAAAAAACATGGAGGTGAAGACGAAGGGAAGAAGCAGTTCATTACCACACGATGGACCTGCTTTAAGATTCAAGATAACAAACCGATGATAGAACAACTTCATGATTATGAAGCCATAATCTCTAAGATTCAATCTGAAGGAATGACTATTGACGAACAACTTGCTGCTTTAATGTTGATTGACAAACTTCTGGACTCATGGAGCCAATATCGCTCTAAACTGAAACATGAAAGGAGAAAGATGAGCCTTGATGAACTCATATCAGATATTCTGATCGAAGAAGCTAACAGAACTTATGAAGGTATGAACTCTGATTCCAATTCTTTCAAGTCTGATGCAAACCTTGTGGAAAGTGCTCCAGGTCTCAGGAAAGGGAAAGGAAATTGGACAGAGAAGAAGAAATCCAAAGAAGATAAGTTGTCAGTGAAAAGAATCAAAGAGTTGAAAAAGAAAGTAAAGTGCTGGAATTGTGGGAAACAAGGCCACAAGAAGTTCGAATGCAGAATGCCTCAGAAGCCAAAGACTGAATCTCGAGCTCACTTGACAGAAGACATAGTAGCTGTGGTCACAGAAGTTCATGCTGCAACTGATAAAGTTGAATGGATCATTGACTCAGGATCTACAAGACATATCTGCAATGAAAGATCCTTGTTCAAGAAATTAGAGGAGAATGGAAACAACTCAGTTTACCTGGGAGATGCAAGGGCTCTGAAAGTCGAAGAGATTGGTGAAGTTGAGCTCAGAATGTCTTCAGGAAGGTCTAATACTTTTACTAAAACTCTTTTTGTACCAGACATGCGTAGGAACTTGGTCTCTAGTGCGCTTCTGATGAATGCTGGAGTGAAACAAACCATAGAAAGTGGAATGTTGGTATTGTCTAAGAATGGGAACTACGTAGGAAAAGCATACTATTGTAGTAATCTTTTTGTATTGGAAACTGATGAAATGAATAAAGTGATTGATTCTGCTTACATGGTTTCTAGTTTTGATTTGTGGCATAGTAGACTTGGTCACTTGAATGCCAAATCTGTTAAAAGACTGAAACAAGCTAATCTGATTCACGATTCATTGGATTTCAATTCATCAAAATGTGAAATCTGTGTTGAAGCCAAACATGCTAGACTGCCATTCAGGAACACTATCAGTCGTTCCTCTAGTGTCTTAGATTTGATTCACACAGACATAGCAGACTTTAAGAACACACCTAGTAGAGGAGGAAAGAACTACTACATCACATTTGTAGATGATTGTTCAAGATATACTCGAGTTTATCTTCTGAAATCCAAAGATGAAGCCTTTGACATCTTCGTTCAATACAAAAATGAAGTGGAAAATCAAAAGAACAGAAAGATAAAGAGACTAAGATCAGATAGAGGTGGAGAATACATGTCAGAGAAATTCAGAAATCTGTGTATAGATGAAGGTATAATCCATGAGACTTCAGCTCCATATTCTCCTCAGCAGAACGGAATTGCTGAGAGGAAGAACAGAACATTAAAAGATATGATGAATGCAATGCTCCTAAGCTCAGCTCTATGTGATCAATTGTGGGGGGAAGCTGTTCTAACAGCATGTTACATCCTTAACAGAGTTCCACATAAAAGGATTCAAGGAACTCCTTATGAACAATGGAAAGGATACTCACCAAACTTGAAGTATTTGAAATCATGGGGTTGCTGAGCTAAAGTTGGACTGCCAGACTTTAAACGAAGCAACATTGGACAGAAGACTCAAGACGCAATCTTCATAGGATACGCAAATAACAGTGCAGCTTATAAATGTATTGTTTTTGACAAGACATCGATGGGTCTGAATCAGATAGTAGAATCCAGAGATGTAGAGTTCTTTGAAGATGTCTATCCATTCAAGAAGAACAAACATCAAGATACTTTGTGTTCCTCTTGTATCTCTCCAGTCACGAAACCAAATGATAATCTGTCAAAGAGAAACACTTCAACAATGTCAGATGAAGTAGAAATAAGAAGAAGTAAGAGAACTAAGTTTGCAAACGACTTTGGAGAAGACTTTGTAACCAACTTCTTAGTATAAGAAGATGAGTTGAGAGAAGATTTTGTATCCATCTTTCTGCTAGAAGAAGAACCGCTGTCTTATGCAGAAGCAATAAAGTCAATAGACTCACAGTTTTGGAAAGAAGCAATAGACAGTGAATATGAATCTATAACCACAAATCACACTTGGGAAGTTGTAGATTTACCTAACGGATGTAAGGCTCTGAAATGTAAATGGATATTGAAGAAGAAACTGAAAGTTGATGGAACTATAGATAAATTCAAGGCAAGGTTAGTATTTCAAGGCTATTCTCAGAAACAAGGCATAGACTTCTTTGATACCTATGCTCCAGTCACAAAGGTAGCCTCCGTAAGGATGCTTATTGCCACTGCTTCAGCTCATAAGTTGGTGATACACCAAATGGACGTTAAAACAGCGTTCCTGAACGGTGATTTGGACGAAGAAATATATATGCTGCAACTGGAAGGATTTGTGATTGAAGGTCAAGAAAGCAAAGTATGTAGATTGAAGAAGTCACTCTATGGACTGAAACAAGCACCTAAGAAGTGGTTTTAGAAATTTAGTACAGTTTTGATTGAAGATAGCTTTGTCACCAATGCTGGAGACACTTGTATATTCAGCAGAAGATTTGAGTCTGAATATGTAATGATCTGTCTGTATGTTGATGATATGCTAATAATCAGAACAAGCCTGCAGAAAGTTGAAGAAACTAAGGCATTTCTCAATTCATGGTTTGACATGAAAGATCTTAAAGAAGTAGATGTGATATTAGGAATCAAAATGACAAAGACTGTGAAAGGTTATAGTCTCTCACAATCACATTACTTGGAAAAGATACTTAAAAGGTTTGATTACTGGGACAAAGCTACAGCAAGAACTCCTTATGACAACTCTTTGCACCTAAGGAAAAACAGAGGAGAAAGTATCAGACAATGTGATTATACGAAAATTCTTGGTAGTGTAATGTACCTCATGAATTGTACAAGACCAGACTTAGCATATGTAGTGAGTAGATTAAGTAGATATACTCACAGTCCAAATGATGAACATTGGAAAGCTATGGATCGCCTGCTGAGATACTTGAAAGGAACTCAACACTATAGTCTGAATTATGAAGGTTCAACGTGTATATTAAAAGGATTCTGTGGTGCAAACTGGGTTACAGATCAGATCGCCTTCTAGGAGGTGGTGCTGTGTCATGGAGATCTAGAAAGCAACGTGCATAGCTAGATCAACCATGGAGTCATAACTAATAGCACTTGAACTTGCAGCACAAGAAGCTGAATGGCTTAGAAGTGTGTTTGCAGA